>NW_017547115.1:1673474-1716533 GCF_001854935.1 Bemisia tabaci
GGCACCCACCCCCGCCACCGCCCGTGTCACTCCGATTTTCCTGGAGTCTTGGCGGTTCGATATAAGTCTCGCCCTCGGTAAGGACCCCATCGTGGAAGGCGCTGGACGGCCGCTCGGCTGCAAAGGTCCAGTAGCCACGAGTTTGGCCCCACTCGTCGTCCAGGATGACGGTCGCACCGGTCGGCGACACCGCGAATCGATAGTACCTCCTCTCGCCGGCCTTCTTCATCGTGTCCCTCGTCAACGATCCAAGTTTCGGGGTCTGCGGCATCGACTTCGCCAGACGGGCCACCAAGGCTATATGCTCTTTCAGCGTGGCGTACGAATGCGTCTTGAGCACGTTATCAGTCTCGTTGTTTGCAATGCTGAGTAGTTCGTTGTCGTCGATCTTACTACCGATTCCGAAGGCACATGTTACTATACCTGAAAAGTGCGGGACAGAAAGTTTTTATCGCGGAGAAAAACATTTTCGTGCGTGGGACCCGAAGTGTAGGTCATGTGGATCTCTGAAGTTTTCGGATTGAGCATCTGAACACTTTACGTCCAGCTGCTGACGTTTGGATCACACATCTGAAACTTCAGTTCTTGTATCTGAAGTACTTCGGTTTTCACATCCGAACAACTTCAGTTCTCACATCCGAAAAACTTCGGTTCTCACATCTGAAGTACTTCAGATGTAAGAACTGGAGTTTCAGATGTGCGATCCGAACCTCGACAGCTAGACCTGAAGTGTTCAGATGCTCAATCCGAAAACTTCAGAGATCCATATGACCTAAACTTCGGGACCCACGCACGAGGTTTTTTTTCTCCGTGTATGGGATTTGCTAATTGACTTGATTTAAAAATCTCACGAACAGATATTAATGGCAAGCTACGTTGCCGTGCTGAGGAAAAACGTCGTATGAGCCTCCGGATGTTGCCGGATCTCCTTCAAAAAGAGTGAAATTTACCGGGAAAATTGTGAATGTGTTTTTTAAAAAATTTCAGGCAATTTTGTTCGCGGTTTAATCTAAAATATCTGCAAATTTCCAAGAGAACTATGCAAAACTTTCCTCACAAATACATGTTTTATTCTCGGAAACTTGGCAACTCTCGAATGTTCATACGGCGTTCTTCCACATCACGGCAGTGCGGGTAGTTGGTTCCGGGGCGTCATTTGCAAAGAGGCGACTGTTTTTAGAGTTGACCTTTTGATGGGTCAATTTTTGTAAACTTCGTTGCTTTTTTGGGCATTTTTAAAGGTTTTTGAAGATCTGCTCCTCTCTTGCAGTAAAATTTACCCCAATCCGCATGACTTTTTGAGTTGGCTGGTACGACCTTCTGAATGCAGATTGGGATCTTTGATTTTCCGCTTACAAATTTCAACAGAGGAGAAATTAAAACGAAAAAAAGGAAAACAATTCGAAAATATTTTTAGCTTATACTGTACTCTTTCCGAGAAAATTGATCCGTCCAAACACAGCAGATGTTGGTTGGTTTTGATCCAAATTATACTTATTGACATCAACTGTATTTTGGCGAGGGTCACCTAATTAGTGATTTCGATGGCGCTTTGAAATTTTGTCAGGAGGGAATTTTCAGAAGAGAAATAAATCTCTCTTTTCAACGGGACGTATTTCTGCCAAAAAGAACTATGTGCATTATGACGTGAGCCTTGATATGCTTATATTCTTATGGGTCTCAGGACTCATGTATTAATGCACATAGTTCCGTTTGGCATAAATATACGTTCAATTACGCTCATATTGTAGTTTTCACTTACGCTGCAGAACTTCAAAATACCTGAACAACGTCAATTTTTGAGCGCTCTATGCGCACTTGGATGGGCTGAAACACGTTGCCATCGGAATCTTTTGCGGGTATCGGGGATATTTTTTCGGGGTAAAAATGGCCAAAAGCGTGCAGATCGCATCAAAAATTTGCATGGTACAGTATGGACGGGTTTGAGGCTGACTTTCTGGTAAATCTGTCCAGTTTTTATGATTGTTTGGAAATATTTGCCGTCTCGATTGACGTACAACTCAACGGAACTGCGAGATCTGACACCGGAGAGCAGCGGAAAAAATCCGCAATTTACGCTCCTAAATGAGTACCGTCCACCAACCTCTGGAACGCCTTATCGCCCTCGACTCGGTTGCAGCGTTTTCTGCCAGCGTCAGACACCCCTAAGGTTCCGGACCTCACAAATTTGATCATCCTGAACCACACGAGAGATCGCCAAGATGGTAAAATGCTGCAATCACGGAAGTTGCCGAGTTGGCTCCCGTCCATTTTTAGGTGGGTCGAGTTGGCTCCCGTTTGAAAAAGGGGGTCCCCTCCCCTAAGGGTCGAGTTGGCTCCCGTTAGAAAAAGGGTCGTACATTGAGCGTTGTATGTTGAAATTAAAAACCTACGAATACTCACGGTTCGAATTTGTGAAACGAGTCTCTTTTAAATTCCTGCCTTCCCGATTATAAGTATCCTACTCCATGGCCATGTTCCAATGACAAGTCCTGCTAATTGGCCGTAGCAGGTGAAAATTAATAACCTGTTTTTAATCATTTCCATTCCCTACATTTTAATACCCATTGTCCGGAGAGAGACGATATAAACAAACAAAATAAAATTAAAAAAAAAAACTTTTTAAACACGCCCTTTGAGTACGCTACACTCTTTGGCCAGTCCTAAGCCTGGATTAAGTGTGAAGGGAAAGTTTTTTTTTTTTTTAATTTTATACTTTTTTCCATCGAAAAAATTCCAAGTTTTTTCTCCATTGAAAATAATCAGTTGCTTTTCAAAGTGACAACGTCCAGTGCCGAATACCTAATCATTGTTTGGGCGTGAGTGTTACTGCTGATAACTGATTTCTCCTCAGCACTCTTAATTTCTCAGACTTATCTCATGCATTTCGCACCTAGTGTCCGCCGCTTTACGCGCGGCGCGTCGCACACGCCACTCATTTCAAACGGGAGCCACCTCGACCCTCAGGGGAGGGGACCCTTTTTCTAACGGGAGCCAACTCGACCCTTAGGGGAGGGGACCCTTTTTCAAACGGGAGCCGATTCGGACGTTTGGGAGCCAACTCGGGTACGTCCGCAATCACTTCAGAGACTTTAACGCGCCGAAGAAAAGTAGGCGTACTCACAAATGCAACTTACTCGATACATGGAGACCCATGATCCAGAGACTGCGAACACTTCGGGAGGGGGTGTAAAGAGAGTCCGGGGGGCTCTCCCGAAAATTTTTGAAATTTTAAAGCACCTAATATGCAGTGTGAGTCAATTTCGTCATGATTGCCTGCAATATCACTGCCAATCTTCAGATTCCAGTTTCAATCCAAGATGACAAAGAATGATCATAAATGAGCGTTCTTCTATAGAAATGAATTAAATGAAAAAACCAAGTCAAATACGTGCTTCACAACGACGGGCCGTGACATTTGTGATAATAAATCGTTGTGTTTGAATACACAGGTTGGCTGCCCTTTTGAGCCCTAACTTTATTCGCGGAGGCATCGGTGAAGGCCCAGTGAATTTTCGGAATTTCACGCCTATCCATACTCCGTCTCTACAGATACTCCAAGCTACTTTTATCAAACAAAGATCAAAACGAAAACGTCGCGCCGAAAAAAAAGGATGCTGATTGAACATTCTGGGTGTAAAAAAGTGTGCGACAACTAACAAAACGCTGAATTGACCGCTGGAGCAGTTACTTCAGCAATGTCATGATATAAAACCAACTGCTATGACGGTAATTTTAGCGTTTTGTGAGACAGCGCACACTTTTTAAGGTGATTTGATGGACGCCATATTTTGTGTCAGAACGCCATGCAAGATATCGCATCGATTGGTTCCATTTTTTCAGCTACTCGTCATTTTTCTCGAATTTTGAGATCGCGATTTCGTTGCCCGGAGACTGAAGAATACATACATACGAGTCGCTGTTATAGCGCTCTTTGGCGCTTTGCGACACCTAATCGCCACAAAGCTCGGTCTGACGAAGAAAGACTAAAGAATTCACTTACTAATTTTCACAAGCAAATTCAAGCATGGTTTTTTTTATGGAGGAAAAATATCGCATTCGACACTGACATCGAAACTGCACTCGAATGCGATATTTTTCCTCTGAAAAAACCACGCCTTCAATACGTTGAATTTGTTCGTGAAAATTGATATGTGAATTCTCTAGCCTCCTTGCAACAGAATCGCGATCTCAAAATACGAGAAAAATGACGATTAGCAGAAAAAATGGGACCAACTGATGCGGTATATCGCATGTCGTTCTGACACAAAATATGGCGTCCATCGAATCACCTTAACATCCACGATGTTAAATCAGCATCCTTTTATTCGGTATGCTTCTAAAAAAGGACGATTTACCTGCTTTGGCAGCCTTTTTCGCCGCGAGGGCCGGATCGGGTCCAGAACCGTCAGTTCCATCGGTTAAGACGACCATGAGCCTCGGAACCCCGCTCTCTTTCCGGGAGGCCGGTGATGTTTTGAATTCGTCGATTGCTGCCATCATACCGACGTAAATCTTCGTTCTACCCTTTGGATATCTCGTCAACCGGATGGCCCTCTGGAGTGCTGGCATGGTCAAATCGTTCATGAGGGGGATCAGTTCGGTGACGCTGTCGGAGAAGGTGACCATGCCGACGTTGGCCTCCTCGAGGTCGAAGATGTTGACCAGCCGGGCCAAAGAGTCGAGCGCCGCGGAAAAAGACTCTTCGCCGACGGTTGAGCTTCCGTCAAGAACCAACATGACGTCGATCCTCCCTCCGGTGCTACGCAAGTCTTCCTCGAGAAGTTCGCGTGCCCGTCGAGCGAAGCCGCCTTCCGTCCGTTTATGCAAGCTGAAAGAGTTGACCAACCAGGAGTCTTGGTCGTCGATGCTCCCAGGGAGCGGGCTTTTATATGTTCGTGTCACATCAATGAGGATACTCGCGCTGAGTCCAGAGTAGAGTGGCGTTAGACCGTCCTCCACCTGCCGAATGTCAAAACAGCATACAAAAGTATTTTGAACGATTTTTAGCTCCTGAACGAACATTTATCTTGAAATCTTCAGCATGTCATAAAATACAGAAGTTTTAACGATATTATACACAATAATTCCTATAGTATTAGTGGGTTTAATTAATATTATTTATTTATGTTACAATCAAGAGTAAATCTATTAGTTCTCGAGAAAAATACTCAACCTTTGAATGTGGAATAGATCCAATGGAATGTGGATGAGTGTAATCTGGCATTTTAGTTAGAAAATAACTCATTTTTATTATTAACAATGATATACCTCTGCTTCGGTTTTAACTAAAATTGTACAGGTACAATCAGGCATTTTGTCAAATACCTGGGCAAATAGTCAAATATTCTGACTTGCAAAAAAATTTTCAGATTACTCTCCTAATTACAGATAAAAAATTAATTGCGCCTAAAAAAATGATTGCTCTGTAAAAATGTACAGCATACAAAAGTATTTTGAACGATTTTTAGCTCCTGAACGAACATTTATCTTGAAATCCTCGGCATGTCACAAAATACAGAAGTTTTAAACTTTTAACATTAAAATATATGGAAAGCATTTGTAGAGGAAGAAAAAAAATTGTATATTTGATGAGTCGTGGTTCCTAAAATATTGAAAATTCTTGGGTTCTTCGCCATTAATTTACAAAATTTCGTAATCCGTCAAAATTTGACCATTTGCCTGGGCAATTTGATAAAATGCCTCGTTCTAAGTTCTTAAAATGAATACTCTTTATAGTTCTCCGAAGTCTAGGTACAATTTTGGTAATATTTTCAAAGAGGAAAAATTTCCTAAGAGCTGACATAAAGGAGGTGATTGCGCATGCGCAACTACCCGTTTGTCGTTTTTGGTAAATGTTTCATTTTTACCAAGCCCTCTTTAAATGCCGACTTCAGTAAAAATTCCAACAACGTTGCGATTGAATGAATTGCACCTTTATCATGCGATATGAGTTGGTACTTTAAAACTACCCAACATTTCAAATAAAATAAAACATGGAGATCGCTGGTTCTGATCACTGGTCCTATCCAGGGTTGGTCTCTTCTCTAATTCCGCCTGTCCTCTCCACCCTCGCGGTATTTTATTATAGCACAACGCAGTAGTATAACTTAAAATCTATCTCCACGGTGCAGCGGGCTGATTGTTGAAATTGATAGACAAAGAAGACAGCAGGAGTATGGAGCGATCCTATTGGTTGAAATGGATGGTTCCTATAGACCAACGGGGTAGAATGATCGACTTATCGTCGGTCTCTCGTGGGTTGCCGTTACTTACTCTATTACCTACGTTCTATGTCCATTGCGACCACCCACTTCCATCAATAGGATACCTCCGAATTCTTTTTGTCTTCTTTGTCTATAGCTTTGTCTATCAATTTCACCAATCAACCCGCGTGGACTGCACGCTTAGAGACTCTATACACTTGTCGCATGTTAGTTTACCTTTATCCAGTCGATTCCCATGGTGCGCTTGATTCCTTCATGGATACCCAAGAGCCGCGTGGTGAGATCCAAATTCGATGTGTTATATTGGGTAAGATTTAACTGGACACATTTCCAGATGCCACCGTTAACGGCGGCATCGCGATAGGTCTTCGGATCTTCACCAAAGTTGGTCTCGGCGTAGGCCAGGCGGCGAAGAAATTCCTTGTCGTCCTGGAAAAGACGACTTCGACGAATCCGATTGATGACCGTTTCCACGACGTCGCGACCATTGGCCCGCGGTTCGAGGGTCCGATCGACCAGTTGCCCGAGACCCGTCGCGCACAGGAAGGAGAACAACACGGTCTTGTACATATCTCAAAATTTTCCGGGAAACCGGAAAATGAGAGGAAAGTCGAAAGTCCAGCTGCCGAAACCGCTCGACTCAATTTCGGTAGACTGTTGACTGGTTGTCTCCAGAGATTCGAAAACTAAAATTGAAATTTTGATTTTTAGTTCTGAATAATTTTTTATTTCGCGAAGCTTCCGGGAAACCGACGAATCGAGAGGAGGACCGCTCGACTCAAGTTCGGCGAACTGTCGACTGATGATCTTGAGGATTTCGGAAACTTAATTTCGCGTGAGTTGAGTGGCTTTCGGATGGGGTAATCGCGGGCTGTTTCGAAGAGTGGTTTAGTGTAAATAATAATTTGGACGTATTTCTATCGAACGGAACTATGTGCATTATGACGTGAGCCCTGTTAAGCACATACTCTTATGGGTCTCAGGGCTCATGTCTTAATGCACATAGTTCCGTTTAGTAGAAATACGTCCATTTATAAGTGGTTCGGCGGTCTTGTTAGAAAAGCGAGTACTCAGGATACTCGAATTTTGAGATGCTATACCTGCTCTGCAGATAACTTCTTTGGAGCCTTGTTCACCGGCCCACCGAACCAAAACAAAAACTCCGTTTCTCTTTTCCGATCGGGAATGAGCGATTTTTTAAGCAAGGTACGGGGTTCGGGATTTTTTATTCAACCACTGATTTCTTTGTAAAACTTCGCGATATTTTCAAAAGATTTATAAATGAGCGAACTGCAATTTTTCCACGTCTGAGGTAGTGATGAGGTTCAAAATTATAGGTATTGGCTCGTGCATAGTGTATGAAAGTTTTTATTTATTTATGATTTTTTTTCATTTTATGCTGAAAATGCGAATGAAAATCTTTGAAACTTATTTCATATGAAATGAAAGAAAACAAAATAACACTAATATGTCATTAATATAACATCTAAAATGCATCAAAAAGAGCAACGAGCTGTACAATTGATGATACATTTAAAAATAAAATCTCGTGATTTCCCTCCGAAAGAAGTATCAATGCCGTAGGTTTCTTCAATGTATCACATCCATGTCAACGTTTGAGCTTACAAAGTAAAAGTCAGCGCATTACAGCCAATCTACAAAACACATGAATTATTTTTGTCTTTAAGAATAACCTATAGTTACTTTGCAAAATGAAATTAATTCTCTAAGCTCTAACCGGTCTGCCTACAATCTTAGAAAATGCTTCGAAAAATAGATGTGAAGAGTCAACAAAGTCATTGAGTAATGTAAAAAAAAAATAAAAATGAAAAATAAACAAACAATTGAAAATAATATCGAGGTACTTCAAATAGGAAGATAGGTGTGTATATACTTCATTTTTGGGCTATCGAAATAATCAGGACCCCATCCTCCTCATCAAATTATTGTCAGTTTTAAGTGAAGTATTTCTCAAAAATCTATAGTGAATATTTTCGATTCTTTGTCTCCGATGAGTCATTTCTGAGGCTTATTAACATTTTCGTATGAAAAAAAAAATGGCCGAAAAAGTGAGATGTATAATTTAAAAGTCAAAAACCGAGAGACTCATACAATGAAATTCCGGCTCTGATGATAAATAATATTTTATCATCCTCATTGATCATGAAGTCTATCGGACAGTCCAACTTAAGTTCCCAATCAACCCAAGCAGCATTTCTCAATGGACAAATCGCTATATATTGCGATTTTATCGGCGATAAAATCGCCAGGATCATCAACATCTGAGCGATCATCCTCGGTCTAATCGCGATAAAATCGCGCCTTCATTGCCCGACAGCTTATCGTGATATTTTTGAAATAAAAATCGCGATATATGGTGATTTAACCTCGATTTTATCGACAAAAATTGATCACGATTTTATCGAACCAAAAATTGCGATTTGTAGCGATTTAATCGCCATATATCGCGATTTTTGATGCGATAATATCTCGATATATTGCCGCTGATATAATCGGGATAACCAACCGATAAAATCGCTATTTATCGCGATCACTGATACTTGGGAAACGTAACTTTTACATGCCTCATTTCAACAACGATTTAAATTTCAAGCTCTGAAATCAATAATCAAATCATGCAGGCACGCAGCTATGGGAGGCCTATGGTGGAAAGCAAAAAATTGGAGGAAACAGTAGGAAGAAAAGAAGATATAGAAAATTAGAGAGGACGAAAAATGAATGTGTATCCTTTGTAGGTATTAAAAAGGAACACCCGGTATGATCGAAAACTTTTATTGAAGAAGATAATAACTTTTTTCATGTGAAGAAAAGTGCTGAAAAGTATTACTGTAAAAGACAATATATTTCCTTTTTCCAAGGAATAAGTTGTTTTAACTAATGAATCTACTGTCTTTTGATTGCAGCGGCGAGAGTTTTTGCTAAAGAATGTTTAAAATTATCATGAAAGACTGCAGCTTCACTGCCACTTAAAAGTAGTTGTAAAACAGTGAAAGACATTAGTTTTTAACGGGGCTTTTTGTAACATTTTCGAGAGACCCCTGGACCCCCTTATTCCCGGGGGGGCAGCGACATCCCTCACCCGGCCAAGCCCCCACCTCCGAAACAAAATCCTAGCCACCTGCTGAAAACATGCTATCATCTTGTCAAAGAAAGATGCTCAAAAAGGTTTCTGTAGGGAGAGGGGATAATCGGCCATCATTTAACCAAATTATTTGCAATCCAAAACTCGCAATTAAACTCCGTCTCATTGGTCTTCAAAATTGCTGCCTTTGGCACATTTCACACAGCGAACAACACCGAATAAAATCAATATGTCAGTGCTGCGAACAGGTCAAGTCACTGGGACATCCGTATTGATGCAAGGCTCTCAGATTACTACTCACGAAGGTTCGAACTTCATGAGCAGCGAGCTGACATATGTCGGGGCGAACGCCAGTATTTTTTGCACTGGCCTTAGTGCAAAGCAAAAAGCAATAATCACTATCACCTAAAAACCTAATAGAATCAGCATACAAATTGTCTGGTGGAGTTAGACAGACGAGCCTCCGAGACAAGAATATTGTAGACAACGATCCTCGGAGTAGATAACTATTGCTGCACAAAGGATGTATTCTGGTCTACCTCAAAAATTGAAGGCGAGGCAGAAACGTGTGCAAACTCCATATCGATGGTGAAACTGCAGAAATTGCGGTTTGCGGCATTGCAGACTTCTCGCTATACTTAACATACTTAATTTTTTACATGGAAAACCAATGGACGTCAGTTCATGAAAACTCCGGTGATTTTTCTTACCTCTTTGAAGAATATTCTGTGAAAATTTCAAGTAAGTAAGAGCGGAGATTTTGAAGCACCGTACAACCGAGATCCGCATTTTTGCAGTTTCACCGTCAATAAATTCGATTACATTTAGCAATAAGGAACCACTATTTTTGGCCCATTTTAAAAACAACATACATGCCATTGGTTTCCCTGTGCAGATATGTGCTTTTACGGGAGAGCCAAAGATAGTGGTTCCTTATTGCAAAATGTAATCCAATTCAATTCTACTTTCTTTATATTTTAAACCCGCAAACGGCACTGATCTCCTCATACGACGATGGGTCGTTTCCCGAATCCAGTGGGACTGAGGCTTCAAAGTGTAGTTCACAACATTTGCTCCTACTCCTTTTGGCGCGGGAAAAATTGGACCGTGGCGTGACGTGCTTTGCGATATATCGATTGAATTCCCTCTTAAACCTATGAAAAAGGATCGATAAACAGCGGTTTCGCAACGAAAGCCTTAATAATCGATTCTTTACCTTAGCCTCAAATGAGAAATATCGATAATCGATCATTCACGCCCCGCCACTGAAATTAGATATTCCAAACCTTGAAAATACCCAAATGAAAGGACAGCAGCAAGTATAGTACGGCCGGTTGAAGCCTCTATCTAAAGAAAATAAACTTTGATCTCTAGCTTTTTTCGTCGGGCACTCACATTATCTATTTCAAAAGATAACTAGAGAATCGCATCTTGCGTGCTTTAATAATACAAGCTAAATAATTCATCAAAAGATACACCAGAACACGCGTATACCGGGAAAATATACTGTTAATTCTTCATAATATACGTGTCCTGGTATATCTTTTAATTAACTATTTATCTCATTTCAAAAGAGCTGTACTAGAGCAAAAAATAACAATACGCAAGTATAACATTAGGTCGATGTTGGTGGCAGCAGTTCCAGTAGTATCTCCCTCGTCGATCCAAATCCTCATTCTACTGTTGTTCGCAAAACTTTCGAATACAATCACGATATCTCTATTCGACGTGAAGCCAAGTAGCAGGAGTGGCGGTTTGATGAACGTCTCCCCCTCTGTTATGACGCCATCACGGACGGCACTGGAGGGTTGATGAGCAGTGAACGTCCAGTAGCCACGGGTCTCACCCTCCTCGTTGATCAACGTGATGGTTGTACCAGTCGTTGGCACCCCAAATCGATAGTATCTCTTCTCACCGACATACCTCAACGTCTCGATCGTTTCCGATCCCATTTTCGGCGTTTGCGGTACAGTCTTCACCTGGCGAGCGATCAGAACTATCTGCTCCTGCGACGATCCGTGATAATCCTGCCTGAACGTGAAATTCGTGTCATTGTTTGCGATTCGCAGGAGCTCGCCGTCATCAATACTATCGCCTATTCCGAAAGAACAGGTTATAATACCTGAAAATTTGAGAGATAATAATATCAGAGGGTGGCGACAGGAGTTTTAGAAGAATTGAGGGTGTGCCAACTCCCTGGAGGCCTTTGGGAGGATAGGGAACTTTGGCGGCTAGGTGACAGAGCGCTGTAAGAGCGGCTTTATACGTATATGTATATAATATCAAAAACTCGTTAAACTTATATTGATGCAGTTCTGCTAAAATGGAGACGATGGAGTGTACTCTAGAAAGCTGCATAAGGAACAATGTAAAAGTGGACGTGATTCCTTTTGTGGAAATAGAAAAACCGGATTTTACATTAAAGCAATCGGAACTGCGTGCAAAAATATGCGGCCCTCATGAGCTGTTGTCATGTGACATTAGAAAGAAGAAATTCCAGTGTCGAAAAATAATTGAAAAGAAAGAAGGGAGCAGATAAGAAAAGTGAGGAATGCAGGGAGCTAGACCTAAAAATTGGAGGGGATCGTTCATAAATTGAGTAACGCTCTCGGGAGGGGGTTAGTGCCAGCGTTACATAGCCCTCCTATTAGTAAGAAACACACAAAATCCAAAATGCATTATCCTCATTACTTCGACGTTATTAGTCGCGCTATCATTACAAATACTTTAAATTTGATCTAGCTATCCATATATTCAACAGTTCTCCTCAATTTTTGAGATTTTAATGATAGACCCGTCCAGCGTTACGTCACGAGGTTGCTTTGCGAAGTTTTACGAAGGGGAATAGCGGTTAACACTGCCGAAAAAGTGCGTTAGGTGAATGGAGATGTTGCATGTGTGAGGTATTCGCGATTTGACGATTAATTCTTATGTAAAAGTTCGCGAGAAACACGATGGCGTCACTGGTTTTCTCTGAAATCAACTCCCAAGCTCAAAAAAAGCTCTCAAGTTGAGGCCAAGATGGCGGGGATATCCCACGCTATCCTGAGAGTCCACCTCTACATCAAGACAAACTCTCTATTCAAAGATAGGGAGCAAATACAATGACAGGGCTGCCACTTTATTTTGGGACTCCAAAACTGAAAACACGGCAACCCTGCTAATGTATTTGCTCCCTATCTTTGCATGGTGAGTTTGTCTTGATGTAGAGGTGGACTCTCAGGATAGCGTGGGATATCCCCTCCAGTTTTGCCTCAACTTGAGAGCTTTTTTTGAGCTTGGGAGTTGATTTCAGAGAAAACCAGTGGCACCATCGTGTTTCTCGCGAACTTTTACATAAGAATCAATAGTCAAATTGCAAATTCCTCACACATGCAACATCTCCATTATGCACGCTCGCTCCCACAGTTGTTTTTTACAAATATTTTCCAACAACATTACAACAGAAATAGTACTCTCATGATTATGGTACCTGCTTTGGCGGCCATTTCAACCGCAACGGCATGATCCGGCCCTACAACGTGAACTCCATCGGTGAAGACCACCATGAGTTTTGGCACCCCGCTTTCTCGCCGAATATCCGGTAATCTTTTGAAAGCATGGATAGCTCCCAGCATACCGAGGTACGTGTTCTTGCTATCTCCATCCGGATATTCCGTATTTCGAATTTCCCTCTTCAGTTCCTCCGAGGTCAAATTGTGCATCAGCGAAATCGTGGTGGATATATAGAATGAGTAGACGATCATACCGACGTGAGCCTCGTCGAGGTCGAATATTCCCGCCAGGCGTTCCACCGAGTCCAGCGCTATCTTGAAAGCCGTCTTTCCGATATTTTGGCTTCCGTCGACGACCATCATGATGTCTATCTTTCCGCTGGTTCCACGCAAGTCTTCTTCGAGTAATTCCTGTACCCGCGCCTCGAAATCTCCAACCCTGCCCTTTCTCGGGTTGTACCAATTATGCCACCATAGATCCTGGCCTTCGACGTCGGAAGGGATCGGACCTCGAGACAGGCGTGTCAGCTCATTGTGAATGCACGCGGCAAGCCCTGAGTAGAACGGCATCAGCAAGTCCTCTTCCTTCACCTGTGAAGATATAAAATAAATTAGGCTATATTTAACTAGGCGAGAGATTATTTTGGAAAGATCTGGGCATGGCCGGATTTACCTGCTTGCCGCCCATGGGCCGCCTGTATTTTGCCGCCCTCTTCTCGTTCATTTTGAGACATGAATAAAAACCGTCAAGTGAACGTGCCGGAGGGAGAAGGGTGCATAAGACGCATTCACTCGTGTTGGACACATTTTTTGCGTAAGCCCTGTCAACACTACTAGCAAAAGCTCACGGAACTTCGCGCGAAAGTTCAGCTCCGTAAACCTATCTCAAGGACAAGGCCTTTCATTCGTGAGAAATGAACTAAAAAATTAAGAAAGAACAAACATAAATGTAGTTTAATAATTTTAACTTCCGCCGCCGTGCCGCTCTGACCACACTGTGTTTGGCGCAATGCGTGAAGTATTCATGTAATCTTGTAGGCACTGTGCATTTTACGCCGCGCCGACCGCTGTTGACCGTGCTGTGTTTGACGCAATGCGTGAAGTATAAGTGATTTTGGTGCAGCCTCGCGAAGTGGTACCAAAAAAGGTTCGACCTATCGAAAACCAACGGATCTGAGTGATCGAATCTAGTGACAACGGTGTCCACTGGTGTTGGTGATCGATGAGACAAACCGGGACAGAACTTTCCAAAGAGGTTCGGAACTTTAAATAAAGTTTTCCTTACACACAGGGGTCTAACCCCTCGAGAAGTGCACTTTTACCAACCTGGGAATATCTAACTGAAAATTTCACGATTTTTTCATCTGATCTAATGCATAAATTAGGGAAATTTGGGATAAAAACTGCACAGGTGATAAAATATTCTTGTAAAAAATTATATTGTCCGGGTTAATTTTGCAAACTTGGAATGGAGTAACGTTCCTTCATCCGGGAAAGACGATTACACAAAATTTGGGTTGGTTTGAGTTTCACTCACAATGATAACCAATCGTAACACGAGAACACAAATATTTTTGTCGGTGTTGATCAGTGTTCGAAATTCACCTTTGAATTTTAGGAGCCATGTGGCGCATCAAGCTCGATTTTTAGGGGCCATTAAAGATTTTTTAGGGGCCAGATTGACTTTTTGCCTATATATCACGGTGCATTTAGTGAAAAATTAGACGCAAGATGTTTTAGTCACAGAACTAGTAACTGTAACTTGGGGGAAATTTTGAAAATTCACAAAAAAAAATTAGGAATTTTTTGGGGGGAAGGGCAATTTATAGGGGCCAGGTTGGCGCAGAGCCATCATTTTTTAGGCGCCATGACCGATTTCTTAGGCGCATTTGGCGCGTTGGCGTCTGTGAGTTTCGAACACTGGTGTTGATAACGCATACAGTAAGGCTAAGTTTTAAATGTAGCTTCATTTACCCGTAACCAGTCGAAGCCCATGGTGTCCAAGATCGCTGCGTGGATTCTTCTGAGCTCCGGGCTGATGATCGTATGGGGATCATCGTATTGCGTCTCTTTGAGCCGATCGAATTGCCAGATGCCCCCGAAGTAACCTTTGCGATAGGTCAGAGAGTCCTCTCCGAACCTGCTTTCGCAGTAGGCCAAACGTCGGAGATAGTCCCTGTCATCAGGGAAAACCCGGGACCGGCGAATCTTATTAACCACCGCTTCCACCACATCGCGACCGCGAGTCCCCGGTTGGAGGGTGAGATCGCGAAAATAGCCGCGGACCATTTGGCATAAAACAAGAAACAACACAACTTTGTACATATTAGGAGGCTCCTGAGAAAATAAGAAAACAAAACAAGAAGCGGTGGAAATGTTTGAAGGGAACCGTTCGACTCGAGCTTCGCGGACTTGAAGGTGGCAACTTGACTGATAGGTCTGAAAAACTTGAGAGTTCACACGCACAGATGTGAAGTATCGCTCGCATTGGGACACCGCGCCGCACGGTGTGTCGAGTCAATACGAGAGGTCGGACAAAATTCGGAAACTTTAAAAGCTTATAACTCCGTTTATACAAAAGTTTGAGGTTCTAAAAACGGTTATATTGGTTTCCTCGTGAAAGTTTCTATCTAAAGCACCCTTTAAAAGTTAAAATGTGGCGAAATGAACATCAAATGCAGTTTTAGTCCAAAATTTCATGTCCGACCTCTCTGATTGACTTGATCCACATTGCGCCATGAGTGTATTTCTCAGATTCGTGTGAATTTAATAGGAATCTGTGTGCTGTTGAGAGGTCATGAATATAATGTACACACGCGCGATTGAATACACCGTATTTGCGATAACATATATTGTTATGAAGGGTTAATCGAACTCGCTTAATTGGAGATCTATAGATCTCCAATGATATATCATTGATTGGTCTCGGTTTAGTTGTGAGTTTTAGTAAACATTTTCCTGTAGAATTAAGGATTTTCTTTTGTTGAAAGTGCTTCACCACGAGAAATTGCAATCAACTTTCAATTTGTTTCAAATCATGCCTGATTAAACCCTAAGAAGCTCAGGTTTTCGAGTGTTTTTTCGACAGCCGTCATTCAAGGACAATTAAACGATAAAAACATTGACAAACTCAGTAGCATTGTAACTGTGCGTTCATTGATTTTATTGATGATACGACGAAATCACGCACAATGGAACCAACTTTTTCAGCTCATCAGGAACGACATAAGCACCATTGATTTTCTAACAAGGACAAGGCCTTCCATTCATAAGAAATAAATGAAAAAATTATGAAAGAACAAACATGAATGTGGTTTAATGATTTTAACTTCCGCCGCCGCGCCGCGCAGACCGCACCGTGTTTGGCGCAATGCGTGCAGTATTCACGCAGTCTTGTAGGCGCTATCGGTTTCACGCTGACCGCAATGAGCGCACTGTGTTTGATGCAATGCGTGAAGTATTCGTCCAGTCTTGTAGGCGCTGATATGTGTTAGATGCCAATCGTCGCGCCGATGGCTTCTCCTTTTCATCTCAAGTCCTCGTGATCATTGCTCTCTGCGCCGCGCCGCCCAGGCCAAATTGCGTGTTTGGTTTCTATCTTAACTCGACTAATTAAAGGTGCTGTCTCTTCTATCACTGAAAGAAGACAAAATTAAAAATTACTATACTCTCAGGAAATAAGAGACTTTGTCGCCTTTTCTCGTTTGTAATTTTTTTTCTAAATCCGATATTTCTTTATACCTACATTTAAAAAAAATGCAAAATTTGCCGCCCTCTAAATTTGCCGCCATGTGCCACGGCCCATGTGGCGGGCTGGCCACCCCCTTAATCCGGCCCTGCTGGCGCTTAAATTTACATACATACATAAGAGTCGCTTTTACAGCGCTCTTTGGCGCTTTACGACGCCTAATCGCCACAAAGCTCGGTCTTCCCACAGGTCATTAGGGAGTTGACACTCCCTCATCTCACTCAACACCCCCTGTCGCCAACCTCTCACTGGGCGTCCCCTACGTCTCCTCCCAGGAGGAACCCAATCAAGCATCATTTTTGGCAGCCTCTCTTAAGTCATCCTATGGTTAAATTTACCTATGGTAAATAAAATGAACGAAGGGGAACCAGCGTTATCTTAAGGTGCCCTTTTTTTTACGGATTTTGTACTCAACCTGCTACCTGCTGCTATAGATTCTCTACAAATCTATATACTCTTATTTTGCCGGAATGCCCGTATTCATTTTCTCGTATTATGTAGGCACAAAGACTGTTGTCTAAAGCAAATAATATAGGAGAGGCTTGGAGGAAAAAACGCATTAGTGCAGTTTTTGAAAAATTGAGCTATTGATGATTTCAAGTGAAACTAGTCTTAGTGCATACATTGTAAAAAATTGGCTCAAAAATTCCAATTTTTAAGCATAAAAAAGTCTGTTTAAACTTTCTTTCCGCCTTAAGGCTTCATGTAATTTCGAAAATTCAAACACGTATTTCTCGAAATAGCAAAAACTGCACTTATGCCTTTGCGTCTTCTCCTCCAAACCCCTCATAGGTACATTCACTCCGGGGGTCAAACTTAGTCAGGAAAAACGGGTTTGCGCTAGACTTGAGATCTGGTTCCCTGATTTCACGTTTCTGATTCAGTTAATCAGAGATAGAATGTATTAGATGTGAAAAACTGTCCAGATTCGTGTATAATTATTTTTATTTACAATTTCATACAACCAACAAAATTTGGCCCGACAAAGTTAGATTTTTTTCTCTTGGAAAATGCTCCTCTACAAAAATGAACATTTTTTTAAAGAAAATTGCAATAAAGTTTCCGTTGACTGAAACCGTGTTGCCGCGAAATTGTGATGATTTTCACCCAGTAGTGGTAAATAGACCTCATTGTGCCACTGTGATCATTATGGATACTTGTCGCGCCTTGAATTGAGAGGATAGGCAACATGCGAATTCACCGGAACACCAGCATAATATAGATACCCTAAAAATGCGCAAGTATATGAAGGGGATGAACTTTCCAGAAAAAAACCATAATATATTGCAAATCCTTCTTATTAGTTTAGTTCCTTTTCTGATATCGCATACCATTACGTGACATTGCAATATTCTTCCGCATATCATTAAATTCTTCTTGTTTGCAAGATATCTAGCGAACAGTAACAATGAGTGTTTTCAAAATAACAGTGTCATGAAAATTCATACTAGAAAAGTGAAGCATGAAAAAAATCAGATTTTCTAGTGATAGAGCATTTTGTCTAAATTAAAATGCATAATTTGATTTGGGTACACGACGTTTTTTATTTGAATGGGAAAACTTATCCCATTTGAAAATCATCTTAAACTCTATTTTTAAAATATACTGATTTTACTCCGCAAGCAAAATGTAGAGAACGATTTTCGTGCGTATATACGTGCATATATACGTATATATGATTGCACGTATAAACGTACGTATGTGACGGTCTTAAAGTTTCAAAAAATTAAGGCTACTTTAGGTAATAAATAATTATTTATAATTGCAAAAAAAATCTTAGAAATTGTAGTATTTACAAGTGTGCAAACTTCAAAGATAGGTATACTCTACAATCTGCAAGAAACCTTAAACAACTTATCTAAATAATACTGTATAAAAGCACCGCGAGTTTTAAAAGGTACATGTCTTTATTCAAAACAAAGTTATTTGGCGTAGGAAACATTAACATATAGTTCTTTTTCTTATCAGTGTTTCACATTAAAGTAATTTAGCCACAGCTTGCTAAAAAAAAAAATAAAAATAAAGATATAAATAAAAATAAAAAAAAGAGAAACTCATGCGTTTTCTCGAGTTACGTCTAGTTCGGTAGGAACTATATTAACCCCTGCATAACATATGAAAGTAGCTCATTCTATGTGCAAAAACATATATCGCTAGTTTCAGTTATATATTTTTATCGAGGTATGAATGCTGATTCAAAAGCATGATTATTCATGACTGTAAGTCATGTTTTGAACACATGATACTACCATTGTTACATTATTATGTTCAGTGCTTAACAAATACGACACCACAATTCTATTGCGAATCAAGTATTCTTTAAAAAGAGTATAAATGTTTACCGAATACTAACATTACATTAACTATCTGGAGAGATATTTTCCCGGTTTCGTGTATTACATACTAAATCATGAACTCAGTCATGCATGTCAGCAATAGAATGATTTAGTGGCCACGTCATTCAGTGACGTGGTGTGAATTTTGATGTATCGATTGTTATGCCATTTAAACCTATGGTCAAGAATCGATTATTAAAGTGATCGCAGCGAACACCCTGTATATCGATCCTTTTCCATAGGTTTAAAAGGCATAACTATCGATCTATCGAAAAACACGCCACGCCGCTGACGTCATTCGATGTATATCGTTTCCGACGTAAAAATACACACCATCACACATTCCTAACTTGTCATATTCATACCAAAGCGACGAGGAGATTGGAAGTATTTCTTGCGATTGAAACCCTTGTTCGATGATTCATTCATGATTTAGGATTTATTTATGACAAAATCGTGATGCAGTAACACAAGAAACCCTACCTAGAGTCGAAAAGAAGCTCTCCACTTGTATCTCAAAAAAGATAGAAGTTTTCGGTCTATGGGGACTTAAACATGCTGACTGTTCACCCACCGCATTACTGGCCGTTAAGCGACGTTTCGGGCCATTCTTTCAGCAAATAAGCTGATGTTTTCTAAATTTGTCGGCGCATTTTTGTATCAATTTGAAACCTATTAGCTGAAAAAAATTAAATGATCATTGCTTTGAAAATTTTGAATGCTTGAGAGTATTTTCCACCTGTCGCCGAGAGGTCAGTGGAAAGCTCTTCTCGTCTGTGAGTTCTACATATATACTCAAGGATTTGAAATATATTACTTCATTGTTTATTTAATATTGGAATCACGCAAAATCGATTTGTTGGATTTATTAATTTATTGACGATGCGACAGAATTACGCACGATGGAACCGACTTTTTAGCTCATCTGAGGAACGGCACAAAATCGGTTTTCTGATAAAAGTGGTTTATATTGCTTCAATCCGAAACTCATCAGCCAACGAGAATGTAGATCATTATTGCCTTGGAAATTTTGAATGCCCAAAAGTAAAATTTTCCACCTGTCGCCAGGAAGTTAGTGGAGGATCCCTCCCTGTTTCCGAATCGGACTGCGTTTTGCAATTCGGAACTGCAATTTCTGAAAAAAAAAAAAATTCTCATCTGATAAAAACACTTATATGAATAGGGGAACAAATAGCATATATATCGTTCCTGAAAGAAGCCAGATATTTTAATTCCAAATTGCAAAATTCAGTCCAATTCTACATACACGGACTTGAGTTAATACTTATTTGTTTAAATTTGAATAATCCAAAATCGATTGTCAAGTGGACGTATTTCTGTTAAACGGAACTAAGCGCCAATTTGAGTTCCTCTAGAGAAATTTAGAATGCCGGATAGCGCGTTCTGTCAAACGGAACTAAGCGCCACGGAAAAGCATTGCAAGTATAGGACGGAATGAGCCCGACGCCAATCCAAGCCCCCCTCTACCTTCCTCCCCCTATGGCGCATAGTTCCGTTTAGCAGAAATACGTCCAAGTATAGTACGAAAACGTTACTGTCTAATCAGTGAATCGCTAGGACCGCGAAACTAAAAGCCGCGACGAGCATGAAGCACGTGACGTCAATTTTAGTGGCGGCGGATTTCCTGGCATCTCCTTGGACGATCTTCACGTTGGCCTTACTATCGACTTTGAAACTCTCCAGTGCGATCATGACGTCATTCGTGGGTGCATCCTGGCTCACGTCCCGTCGTTGTCGCACCTGTCGTGCCGGAGGGGGCGGGATGAACGTCTCGCCGGCGTTTATGACCCCGTCGTAGAAGGCGCTGGACGGCTGTTCGACGGAGGTGTAAGTCCAGTATCCCCGGATCTCGCCCCTCTCGTTGATCAATATGATGGTCGTCCCGTTCTCCGGTACGACGAATCGGTAGTACCTCTTCTCGCCGACCTGCTTCATCGTCTCGCTCGTCTCGGAGCCCATTTTGGGCGTCTGCGGCACCGTCTTGGCCCGCCGCGCCATCCGGGCGATCTGCTCCCTCAGCGTGTCGTAATCCTGCACCGTGTAGATGTAGTCCGGGTCCTCGTTCGCGATGTCGCGAAGCTCGCTGACTTTGATCGAATCGCCTATCCCGAAGGCGCAGGTTGTAATTCCTGAAACAGATCATATGGGGATATTACAAGAATGTTCCAAATGGATCAGTTGCACTGGTCACAGAATTGTGTTTTAACGCTTGATTCTTGTAAACATCGCAGGCAATTAGCAATCGCCGTCAATTTGCAAGGCAAATGTGAGTAAATATAGAAAATCATGTAATTAAAAAATAAAGGAACATGATTAGTGTGCTGATTATGTTGCATGTGATGTGAATAGACACTTTTCCATCCATAAAAACATGGCAGAAATATACACACTTGGGAGAGCGTGCAGTGAACTCCGTGACATTAGTCGGGTTCGGGTTGAGATTAGACGGGCAACTAAACTAACATCGTGACGAAGCGTTGAGTATCAAGAAAAATGAAGGCGCTTCAAGCCGAGCTCATAATTTTAACAACCATAACCCTTAAAAATTGCATCATGCCGATGCGCAATATTGCGATTGAGACAACATGTGAGCCGCTTGCAAAGTGCCGGCGATTACTAATTGCCTGCGACTTATATAAGCTAAATATAATAAGATCTACCCAAACAGCAACTTTCTACGTTCCATATTGAACGAGATATCGTGCTTTGAACAATTCGATCCATGACGACATCCACTGAGGCAGAGTGACACCCTTGGTCGCTTCCACTTTGCTTTCACCTGAGTTACAAGTTGAGTATAACCAGTGCAGAGGTGAGTTTCCCTCACTGATGAAAGCAAGGTGGAAGAAACCAAGGGTGTCACTACCGCGGTGGATGACTTCATAAACCGAATTTTTCAAAGCGTGATATGTCGGTAATTACTGAGAACGGAGAGTTGCTGTTTGGGCAGATCTTATTATTATTTTTAACTGAACTACAAGAACCAAGCAACAAAACAGATTTCCGAGACCAGCAAAACTGACCCACTTGTGGCAGAACCCGCTCACAAAAAAATAGTGCTGTTTTCCCCAAAATTGTGGTACTAATGCAATTTGTTGGATAATGTGGACATGTCCAATGAATTTTGGAAGTGCCGCAACATTTGGGTTATAGTAACCTAATTTATTGGGGTACAATCACAATGAATGTGGGGACAACCATAATTAATTGGGACTTTCCATATCATCCAAAAGCCCCTTCTTCTTTTCTTTCCGTGTTTTTTTGTATGCGCACCAAGGTTAAGCACGTAAGGCTTTTCATAGCAATAATTTTTTCTTACGGGTATAGGGGAGTTAGCCCGATGCCCCAGCCCTCGACCTGGAGGACTGGGGTTTGATCTTGGAGGACCGTGTCCTATACACATAGGTGCAGTGGCAATTTTGCAAGTTGGCAACACTGTATTCATCCATTTAAACATTAACAATATTGATATAGGTGAGGCAAGCTGCCTCAAATGTTTCACTAATGCCGCAATCATACGCTGAATTTAGCAGCTGAATGTGGAAGTCAACAGTCATCGCCCAACGGCTGAAATTTAGCAAATTCGAGTTATTTTCATCCAGATGTGTATCAAATCTACTCGAATAGTTCAAACAAATTCAATATTGGTCCGATGGTTGCTGAGAATCGTTGCTGAATTTTGCGCGTCACGCGCAAAATTCAGGCATCGGGCCGATGACTTCCACATTCAAGCCACATTCAGCTCCCACATTCAGCGTGTGATTGCGGCAATACATCCAATTGGAGCAAAAACAGTGTTGCCAGCTTACGAGAAAAGCACTGAATAGAAATAGAGCAAGGGAAATGACGCGCTTTAATGACGGCGCAGAGATACAACTATTGGTGCTCGACGGATGTCCTTCTTGTATCTGCAAAACTGAAGGCGCGGTGGCGCAAAACATGAACTCGCAATGCTCCGCTCTATATTCTAATCTAAATTGGACGGGCCGACAAATTTTGATCAGAATAGAGTGCCACCATTCATCATTTCCTGCCGCACGAGAAATTTCTGAAAAGTTTTCATTTTAAAAGTAAGCAAAGTAATGATTTTAAGACTGATGACCCCCGACACGTTGATAGTAATTGATTCGGGAATTTGATCGTGTATCGAGACCTAGATACGGGAGAAACGTTGAAAAACGAGGCCCGAATACAACGTGCCCTTTGAAGTTGTCGATGAACCTCCTCTAGATTAAGGAGAATATACTTTTAAAATTGTATGTTTTCATTTTGCATGGTTCTCTGCCATAAAGGTAACTCAAAGAGAAATTAGACACTGCCTGATGTAGTTGAGACAATTCTATTTAGATCCGTCCTGATAGTCTATCGGCTACACTAACATGTAACTTGAACGGCAAAAATTTTCAATTATAATATATATGTATAGTACCTGACATGGCAGCCAGCTTAGCCGCAACCACCGGTTTCAGATCCCCCTGATTATGAAGTCCATCGGTGAGGACAACCATTAGTCGTGGAATCCCATTTTCTTTCCGGTCATTTGGTAGTGTTCCGAATTGGCTGATAGCTTCCATCATCCCGGCGTAAGTGTTCGTTTGCTGTCCTGGATACCTCGTGCTGTTAATGGCGTCCTGCAATCCTTCCATTGTCAAATTGTGCAGAAGAGAGATGACGCTGGTAACAGTAGTCGAGTAAGTGACCATACCGACGTTCGCCTCCTGAAGGTCGAAGACGTTGACCAGGCGTGCTAATGAATCGAGGGCTGACTGGAATTTGGGTTTGGTTATACTAGCGCTGCCGTCAACGACCAACATCAAGTCTATCTTCCCACCGGCTGTGCTCATGTCCCTCTCGAGCAGTTCCTTCGCTCGCATCTCGAAATCTCCGTACTTGCCTTGCTGCGTGTGGTACCAATCCTTCCAGAATTTGTCCTGGCCTTTGATATCGTCAGGTATCTGACCACGAGATCGGCACGTCAGGTCGATGTCGATGCGAGCGGCGAGGCCAGAGTAGAGCGGCTTCAGCAAGTCTTCCTCCTTCACCTGTGAGGACATCGTGTATGAGAACATTTTAGAGAGAACGTAGAAAATGAGAAAACGATTGCAATCAAAACTGTTTCGATAGAATGTTTTGTTAATTTTTCTGAGCGGCACAGGTTGCGATAAACTGCGACTATAAAGTAAAATAATTGCTGGTGCATCGGAGTGTTATATATTTTGCCGACCTACTAATTGAAGGGGCTCGCTCCTCTTATAGAAATTTATTGCAATAACATTGAGATAAGTTGCAATTTTTCTTTGCACCGCAAATAGCTTGTTTTCGTGTAAGCATCCGAACATTATAAACCGAATTGTTGACCTACCGAATGATATAAGAATCTTACAATTTCATGCGAGCATTTTCTTTTTCTTTCAATATTTCTGTAATTGCAAAATGCTATTAAGTTGTGATGTTTGAAATTTTCTTGAAAAGCGTTTCTCGCACAAAATAACCATTTTAAGGAGACATTTCAAAATCAAATTTGTATTTTTTGAAACTTAAAATCCTATTTGCTCGATTACGTCTCTTAATTTTGTCTTTGCGAGATAATTGAGAGATCCTGAAACAACAAGGAAATTCCTGATCCCTATCAAGCTAAGGATTCAACTTGCCGAAGCTTATAAGAAATTTTACAATTCTATGTTTAGCAGTCATTGGCTTTACTTCAATACCACGTATCGTATCGCATATCGTATTGCAACTTGTCAAAATTACCGCACACATTTTTTCTGACGAGGGGAATTAAATCAAAATTATAGCCAGAAATTTGCTCTGATAGAGTTTTCGAGCCTCAATGTTCTCTCTCTCTCTCTCTCCCTCTCTCTCTCCCTCTCTCCTCTCTCTCTCTCTCCCTCTCTTTTTTTTTTTTTTTTTTTTTTTTTTTTTTTTTTTTATAAATACAAAATGTATACCTGCGCAAAAATTTTGACGTACTGTCGTTGTGGTATGTGACTAGTGTGTGGTGTGTGATGGTTGTGGTGTGAGCCAGTGACGTACATATTTCTATCTTTTTCAAGACCTTGATATGAATTCAATATTCATGCCTGGAATTTAACTCGTAATTGAACGTATTTTTGCTTAAAGGAACTATGTGCATACAGTTTGCATGCATAGTTCCTTTTTGCATTATATGCCTAATTACATAGTATCTTGCCCTCTATTTTCAAGGCAATCGTTTCCAAGGAAACCTGTTACAGGCGATTATGTCCATTATTTCGTGTTCGATTTACATTGGCGATGCCCATTCCTGCACGAGTGCCGCTATTTTGATCAGTAATTTCTTCACACTTTTTATTTTTCTTTTGGTGAAAGAAATTTCACCAACCAATGCAGGATTCCCTTAATTTTTTTTTTACCGAATACTGTTGTAGGATTCCTTAAAATATAATTCAGAACTTATTATAAAGGAAGGGTATCGATAGAGGTCGCTTTTGGGCCCATAAGAGCTGAATTTCCTCAACTCAACGATTTTTTACATATTGAAGATCTATATTTTAGAAGTATATCATGATTTAGTCATGACTAATTTTAGTCATGTCTCTTTTCGAGTCTAATATTGGCCTTTTGGTCTGATAGGGCCGATTTTGGTGAAAAATGCGAATTTTTCGACATTCAACCGCAAGCCCGCAATACTTGCATTTTTCGTCAAAATCAGCCTTCACGTTCATGTTTGGATCAGTATGAGACCCGAAAATAGTTCGAAAATAATCAAATAATGATGCACTCGTAAAAAAATAAGATACACACATTCAATGAGCAAATGATCGTAGGTTTGAAGATATCCAGGATGGGCCAAAAAACTGCCCTTATTAAAACCCTCTCTTCATTTGGCGTTGTTACCTGCATCCAATCGATGCCCATCTTATCCTTGATCGATGCATGGATACTTCTGAGGTACGGGCTTGTGGCGTCATTGGCGTCGTCGTATTTCGTCTTCTTGAGTCGATCGAATTGCCAGACACCTCCGTGGTATCCGCTGCGGTATGTTTGCGGATCGTCGCCGAACCTACTCTCGGTGTAGGCCACGCGGCGCAAAAAATCTCTGTCGTCGGGGAAGACACGACTTCGGTGTATCCGGTACACAACCGTCTCCACGACGTCACGGCCGTGGGTCCCCGGCTCGAGGGTGCGATCCACGTGGAGACCCAAAACCGTCGTGCACAAGACGAATAATAACACTATTTTGTACATAACTAAAAATTTTAGAAATTTCCGAAAAACTATGAGTCCGTCAACAAAACTGGGACCCGGGAAAGACCGTTTGAATAAAGCTCAGCAGACTAAAGACTGATAATTTCGAAAGATTCGGGAACGTATTTCAACTAGAGTGGAGTGGCTTTGCGGCTGAGTCACCGTGAATCATCCACAGAGAGGTGTCGCGCGAATAATCTCTGAGTGGTCTGGTAGTCTAGTCGAGGTGGATACTGAATATTTTCGAGGAGATAAGTCATCGTCGAATTGTCATATCGATTGCTGAAGTCGAAAAACGCAGCCCTGCTTTGCGACGTGTCGGATTTTTCGGTTATGTCTTATTTTTCGAGAAAGAAAAGTAATCAAAATAAATAATTGAAATTAAAAAATGAAATATTTAATGAACATTGTATAAAAATTAAAAATAAGTAATATGTATGTATTTTGGACGAGTGTATGATAAACGATATGACAACTGCAATAAAAACACACTAAAATTCAAAAAACAAATTAGAGGAGACATAAAACAACCAGGACGTTTCAGGCCAATTACGTGCCCATTCTCAACTGAAATAGAAGCTAAAAAATGTAAAAATTTAAAACTTTTTACATTTTTTAGCTTCTGTTCCAGTTGAGAATGGGCGTGTATGTAACAAAACCAAAAAATTAAATATTCTCCGAGTTCCTGAATCGTTACAATGAGGAATTGAGGACATATAAATTCCCTTTAATTATGGTAAAAACCAGAGCAGAGAGGCAAGAATGATGACACGTAATCCTAGTTTAACGGTGACTTTAGCGTCACGCAAGCCAAGGAAGGGAACGCGGTGGAGTCATCTTTGCAGTGTGACGCGCCTTCCATTCGGCTAGCGGCAATATGCCTACACCAATGGTCGAATAGTTATCTCGTTACTCCTGCCGTAAATGAAATAAAAAATCGACGCCTATACGCTGAAAAAAGTGTATTTCCCATTGCAACTTTGCAAATCTCTACTTATTTTTATATTTTTAATCTTTTTTTTTTTTTTTTTTTTTTTTTTTTTTTTCAAAGCTATACACAGCTATGCACAGTTTTTGTAGAACTTCCCGAGAAATTCCCGGAATGATTTGAAATAAAATCACAAAAAAATTTTGACGCGATATTTCCGTTCGTTCTGTTTTCTTTTTATTAAACCAAAATTAATGTTACGCGAATCAAGTTTCAGAATAGCTGCATCTTTAAACATCGTCCGAATTGCTGAATCGTTGCAACTAAGATACTTATTTACCCTTTAATTGTGGCAAAAACCGGGCAGGGACCGTCAAAAGAAATGACGCGTGGTCCTAGTTTTACGGCGCTTTTAGCGTCGCGCAAGCTAGGGAAAGGAGTACAGTTCGAGTGTCGAGTCATCTTCACAATGTAATGCGCCTTCGATCCAGTTAGCGGCAATGTGCCTATACCCGTGGTCGAGTAATTATCGCAAATAACTCTCGCATTGCCTTTGGTGCAATGCGAGTAGTATTCATGCAGTCTTGTAGGCGCTGATTTACGTTTGACGCCGACCGCACTCTTTGGCGCAATGCGTGAAGTATTCCCATAGTCTTGCAGGCGCTGATATGAGTTTGACACCGACTGCACCGTATTCGGCGCGATTATTCGAACTCGCGTTAGGATAATCGCAGCATCGAAAAATGGGGCTTAAAAGGACAGGCCCATGTTGTGTTTCGACGCCTTGTGAGCAGTCCAGCGTTGCCTCGTTGTTTAATATCTACTGACTTTTTTTTATATAATAAGAAAATGAGAAATGAGACATCCCTAGTGGCGTTCTAGAGGCACGCCGTTGTACTAGCACATCGCTAAGTACAACGGGAATAATGTAAAAAAAAGGGAAAAGGAAAGGAAATGGCTTAAGAAGCTGTAAATATAGGAGAATAAATTAAAATTTTCTTAATGAAAAACTAGTAAAGAGGGTCATGCTGCGGAATTGCATACAGCGAAAGGTTTCAGACTGCGAATGAGCATGCAGTGTATAATGTCCATGCTACGAATTACCACGTGTAGCGAATCCTTGCTGCGAACGGCATACAGCGCATTGAGACTCCGAAGAATGTAGCAAGAATATGGACTTCTTACCTTGTCACCTTTCAGAGTTGATGATAAAATATATCCTTAGATGAGAGGATCTCGGAGGTGCCGTTAAAATCAAATCACGCAAATTATCGGCGATCGTAATTTGACGCGGTTGATAGCGCTCTCTATCGGTTGCCGCGCGGATGACCGCTGATTATCTGATAGCGTGGCTGCTCGCGTTAACACTCGTTTCTCCCGATAAAACATTGTTTCTGATAAAAGTTAGACAAGTTTTCTGTGCTCGTTTTTTTTAGATTGAATGGACCATTAAACAAGTCAGGAATTGAAGCTTTCTGATACATGATTCTTCAACAAAATCTCATGCAAAACACGATTCGCGCAACGAAAATTACAGAAATCAACTTCTAGCTAAGCTATTAACGTTTTCATTGTCCATTGGTAACGGGAACTGAATTCAAAGTGTGTACAGCTTGAACTTAACGTCATGATTGATGTTGCCATATTTTCATATCACTGATTGTGAGACTGTGACGTTTGACGTGCAACTTAACTCTAGTAAATTATTCTTTCCTCCATGAGCGGAAAGGCTGAATTTATTTATAAAAGTCGTTATTACCACGGTTAGGAGTTAATGTAGGGTTAGAATATCCTCGTTGTATATTAATGTTCACATTGAGAGCCTGCAATCTTGGGATCGAAGGATCGCGGAAATTTTCCACCTTTTTGTGTGCTTATTTTTTTTTTTAAATTGTTTTAAATGAGAAAGAACCTGAAAGTTTGAAAAAACGAATGCCGTTTTGGTCGTGTTTAATTTTTATTGGTCCGATCACCCTCTCGGATGATGCGCGGAGGCAAATAGATCAAAAATAATTGGCTATCACAGAATTGGAATTGTGTTTCAAACTTCCTGCTACGATTGGAACGGTGCTAACGCAACTAACCATTATGAAAACCTACGTGCCGAAATGAGGGGTAAAGCATACTCCCATTTTGCCTATCTTAGGTGCGATCGACAAGCGGCTCAAGATCCTTGTATTGGGGATAAAAAAGAAACAGCAACATTTTAAACATTCTATGGAGTTTATAAGGTAGAAGATGAATCCGTCTAAAAAAAAACCAGGCAACCTGGTAGATGTAAAAACAAGGGTCGCGAAGAACCCTCAAGCTAATGTGTGTAGCTGTGTGTGTAGCTAATGTTGACTGATAAGTCTTAGAAATCTGGGAATGAACATGAACGGCATGCAGTGAATGAAAACATTTACACTGAGTCACAATGAGTCATGAGGATTGGCATGGTAAATATAATCTGAGACAAGGCGATGGCCCAAGTATCTCCCGAAATTCTAGCTGAAATTTTGCTCACGAGTATGATAAAAGGTGGTTCGAGGACTGCACTAATTAACTAATTTGGCATTTTTGAGCCTGCCCAAAAAGTTCAATATCTTGGGAAATGAGCGAGCGTCTAGCTGCCACAACTAGTCTACTACGATTTGTACCGAGTTATCTCAATCAATGGCACAGCTCAATGGCGCGGCGAGAGGTGCTGCACCTTATGTTTACTTCGACGCGTCGCACAGTGGATCGAGTAAATAGGAAAGGTCGGACAAAATGTGAAAACTTTAAACGCTTATAACTCCGTTTATACAAAACTTTGAGGTTCTGAAAGTGGTTCCATTGGTTTCCTCGTAAAAATTTCTTCTTGAAGCACCTTTGAGAATTTAAAATGTGACGACATACACATTAAAATTTGCAGTTCTAGGAAAAAATTTCATGTCCGACCTCTCTGATTGACGCAATTCACTGTGCGTCGATAAGGCGTGGAGTTCAATTGAACGTATTTACGCTAAAAGGAACTATGTGCATAGGATTTGCGTGTAACATAGCTCCTTTTAGCATAAATACATAACTACATCCGATTGCCAAAATTTTGACTCGTTTCCTCCGCATATGATTCGACGCTCCTTATTAATTTGGATATGTCTTTTTCTCTCCTTCTCTTGTCTCTCTTTTCTTCTATCTCCCTTTCGTGCATACTACACTGCCGTGTTAAAGAGGAACGCCGTATCTGAGGAATCAACCATTTCCAAATCTCTCGTAACGAAATATCTATTGTTCAGGGAAGTTATGCATATTTTCCCATGAGATTTTCAAATATTTAAAGTTAAATCGCTAGCAAAATTTTCTGGCAGATTGGAAGAAAAATATTTAGGATCTCCCCAGAAATTCGGCTTCTATCGATAGAAATATGGCAACGTTTGAAGGGTGTTTGTCCCTAGCACGGAAGAACTGACCTTCAAGAGAGGTATGCTCCTCCACACGAAGACACGTGGTTGAAACGATAGAGACTAATTATTATCGCTCCCAAATGAAACTTACCATCAACTCCTTCGCCAGCAACGGCGATGTTAAAATTAGGTGAGTTCTAAGTTTTCTGTGAGGCGAGGTAGTATTAGCGACCACCATTTTTCTCACCTTTGTATAATTGAATTGCATTTTGCAAAAAGAGACCAGGAGCATTCCAATGTCGGTAAGTAAAGATTTTACAGCTTTCTTCACCTTGTAAATATAAACTGATGATCAAAACAACTTAAATCTTAACTCCCGCAATGCTATGAACTTACAGACGAAAATTACGTTCGTTACTTTAATTTTTCCATGTTTTCAAAAATATTCTGCAAAAAATGTGAGATACGCAATCTTAGCAACATTGTAATGCTCTTGGTTCCTTTTTGCAAAATGCAATCCAATTTATCTTTGATGCTGATTTCATTTTAAACTCGACGCAAATCGCGACTCCTGTGAGCCACAGGCTACAAACTAGCTTCAATAAGTCCGTTATGAACCGTCAGACTGAGGTTCATTGCAGGCCCGGACTTAGGGCGTGTGCAGGGCGTGCGGCGCACACGGGCGCCAGCCTTTGGGGGGCGCCACAAAAGAAGAAGAGAGGGGGAAAAAAGGGGGGAAAGGAAAAGGAAAAAAAGGGAAGAAAGGACAAGGGGAAAAAAGGAAAAGGAAACAAGGTTGGGCTGTGAAAGCAAGGAAGAAGGGGGGAATGGAAGGAAAAAGGAGGCAAGAAAAGTGAAAAGAGAGTCCGCGAGAAGGGGGGAGGCATAAAAACCATAGACAAAATATGAAGAGAATTGCCGTCTAAAGGTAAATTTTTAGGACAAAAATTCCACCTGGTCCATAGACGGTCAGGCGCTCCTTGACCCTAAATTTACGGCTGTACAGAAATACAAGAGTAGGCATGTAGTAAGGGGGCGCCATAAATCCATCGAACAGGAGCCGACATAGCATTTTAGGCCACGTCCGTCATCTTGGATTTGAGAATTTTTAAACATATTAAAAATTCGAGGTTCCGGTCGAAAAATACCCTCAGACACTGATATTCAAAAAAATCCATCGAACAGGAGCCGACATAGCATTTTAGGCCACGTCCGCCATCTTGGATTTGAGAATTTTCAAAAATCGACTAAAAATTCGAGTTACCCATCGAAAAGTACACCTGGTCCCACGGTTCACAAAGCTCTAACGAACAGAAACGGAGGCCAGAACCGGGGCTCATTTTAGGCCACATCCAACATTTTGGAGTTGAGAATTTTAAAAAATTGACTAAAAATTCGAGTATTCCGTTGAAAAATACCGTGTGATACCGCGTTTCACAAGACTCGAACAAACAGAAACAAAGATAGCATTTTAGCCCACGTCCGCCATCTTGAATTTGAGAATTTTAAAAAATGGACTAAAAATTCGAGTTTCCCGTCGAAAAATACCTACTGACATCGAATTTCAGAAAAATCCATCGAACAGGAGCCGAGATATCATTTTGAGCCACTTCAGTCATTTCGGATTTTCGAATTTTGAATTTTTTGAATTTTGACAGATTTTGATTTAAAACGCGTGATCCCCAAAATCGAAGCTCAGATTCGGATTACTCGTAAAAAATCGATGCGATTTCATGTATCATACCCTGAAACCGAATTTCAGGAGAATCCATCGAACAGGAGCCGAGATGGTATTTTAAGCCACTTCAGTAATTTCGGATTTTTGAAGTTGAAAAATTTTACTTAAAACGCGTGACACCCAAAATCGAAGTTCAGATTCGGATTCCTCGTAAAAAAATCGATGCGATTTCATGTGTCATACGGTCGTACCCCGACACCTAATTTCAGAAAAATCTATCGAACAGGAGCCGAGATAGCATTTTAAGCCACGTCCGTCATTTCGGATTTTTGAATTTAGAAAATCTAACTTAAAACGCGTGATACCCAAAATCGAAGCTCAGATTCGGATTCCTCGCAGAAAATCGAAGCGATTTCATGTATCATACCATGACACCGAGTTTCACAAAAATCCATCGAACAGGAGCTGAGATAGCATTTTATACCACGTCTGTCATTTCTAATTTTTGAATTTAAAAAATTTGACTTAAAACGCGTGATACCAAAAATCGAAGGTCAGATTCGGATTCCTCGTTAAAAATCGATGCAATTCCATGTATCATACTCGATCATAGCGTGAAGGAAAGAGACGTAACGTAGGCATACTGATTCGAGCATATGAATGCAACGTGGCAACATGGGTAGTGCTCAGTGGGTCAGCGGAGGAGGAAGAATAAGAATTTATCGTGAGAAATTCCTCGCGACGAAACCGAATGCTTATTAGCCGGCGCTTAAGCGGCGCCTCGCCTTTCGGTTTCACTCGGGCGACAGGCGGCGGCGTAGTTCAAAGGGGAAGTACGACAGAATCCATACGCGTCGTTAAACCTTTTTCCTTCACGCTATTCTAACATATGATACATGAAATCTCATCAATTTTTCACGAGGAATTCGAATCTGAGCTTAGATTTTGGATATTACGCGTTTTAATCCATTTAAAATTGTAGGAGAAATTACAGGATTGTCCTTGAAAATTGATCACACATTAGTGTTTTTTAACGTCATTAAGCCTCTTTCCTTCACGCTATTCTAACATATTATGCATAAAATCGCATCAGTTTTTCACGAGGAATCCGAATCTGAGCTTAGATTTTGGATATTACGCGTTTTAATCTATTTAAAATCGTAGGAGAAATTACAGGATTGTCCTTGAAAATTGATCACACATTAGTGTTTTTTAACGTCATAAAACCTCTTTCCTTCACGCTATTTTAACATATGATGCATGAAATCGCATTAGTTTTTCACGAGGAATCCGAATCTGAGCTTAGATTTTGGATATTACGCGTTTTAATCTATTTAAAATCGTAGGAGAAATTACGAAATTTTCCTTGAAAATTGATCACACATTATTGATTTTTTACCCCGTTTTTCTTCTGCGTTCACGTAATGAAATTAGACCAACAGTTGACTCATCGAGTGGTCCAGCCTAATCCCCCAGAATCGGTCTAAAGGGCGAACGATTTTATCAGATAAGATGTGCGGTTCTAGTTTCCGGGCAATTGCGATTTGATGAAAGCTGCGATGAGGAGAAACGGAAGATATGCGAAACTCGGGCGGGTATTTAGTGAAAAACCAGGTCGGGGAAAGGCTTTCTTCCCGAAAAGTTAGTGCTCGGACCAACTTACATGGTCACTGGAGCATTGTATAGCAGGTTGTGGGAAACTATTTTCTTGCAGCAACAACCAATTGGATCGCATTTTGCAAAAAGGAGCTAAGAGCATTTCAATGTTGCTGGGATTGTGCAACTTAGGTACATTCTTTGCAATAAGTAAACTTTGCGACGGTAATTTTCGTCTTGAATTCATAGTTTATTGGGAGTAGAGGTGAAACTAGTTTAGATGATCGTTTATGTTTGCAAGATTAGTGACATTGGAATGCTCTTTCATTGGTGCACCTTGAAGCAGAGACATGCATTGTCGTAATTTAATTCTTAATTTTTTAATGGTCTAAACGAACGAACAAAAGCTATTCAAATATAGATATCGCGGTGTTGCATAAACACAGAACTGAAGGCGTTTTTTGTTTGCGCTCCGTTGCTAAAACATACATGAGGAATACGGGAAAAGTAGGAGGTGAATAACATCAGGCTTCGGCAAATTTGGGCAAGTTTAGAATTTTCTGAAAATCGTAGAATATGCTGTCACTTATAGTAATTTCTACCTTCATACTCACGCAATGCACAGGACAATGCAGGTGACCATTCACTTGCTGTATTTTATTTTAAATGAGCAAACTCAAAACCTGATTATTCCTTTGTAATTGTTCTATTTTAATTGATTGCAACTAGGTATTTTACTCACATGTGAGATCGAATTTTTATTACAATTTACGAGCATCCCACAATCTGTCGTTCGCCTTACGAAAAGGTGTAACTAAATTTCAGTGTTACCAAATTTCTTCCTAACAAATTCCATTTTAACCCAGATGAATCTTGAGCACTTCTGACGGGAAATTTCACTGATTGTCCCCCGGATCTCATGCAAAAATCAGGAAATTTTTTTACAAAAACTGCACATGCGCAATCTTGTAAAAAATTAAATTGTCTCAGTCAATTTTGCAACCTCCGAACGGAGTTAAATTCTTTCGTCTGGAGGACGAAAAATTTATGAAAAATTTCCGCAAAAATTTCTGAAACAGGGATCCCTCTCCACCCTTATTACATGAAATTACCATCCTATACAACCACCGATGTCAGTCACTTCAACAAAACAATAATGAGAGCGAAAACCAAAATAAGAGCAGTGCAAATGACTTCAGCTTTGATTGCCGCAGACTTGGCACCATGTTCAACAATCTTCATCTTCACCTCACTGTTGGTCGCAAAACTCTCCAGCACGATCATCACATCGTTATTCGGTGCATCCAGGCTCACGTTCCTTCGATGTCTAACCTCCCCGGAAGAAACTCGCGCCGATGGGGGTGGAATAAGCGTCTCCCCCGCGGTTAAAACCCCATCGTAAAGGGCACTAGACGGCCGCTCGCCTGCGTAAGTCCAATAGCCTCGGGTCTCACCCCTCTCGTTGACCAATTTGATTTTCACACCATTCTGCGGCATTCCCAGTCGATAGTACCTCTTTTCGCCGACCTCCTTCAGTGTCTCGCTAGTCTCTGATCCCATTTTTGGCGTCTGCGGCACCGTCTTCGCCCGCCGGGCGATGAGGACTATCTGCTCCCTCAGCGTCTCGTACGAATCTGTGTTGAATTTGAAATCAGACTCATTGTTCGCGATTCTGAGTAATTCGTCATTGTCGACTTTGGGGCCGATCCCGAGGGCACAAGTTATTATTCCTGAAACAAGAAGAAAGAGAAAGAAATAAATATATTTAGAATTTACCCAATCTAACATTTTTATTAAGATCACTCCTCTAGAATGACTCCACAACACCTTTCCTCGACCAAACACCAAACAATGCATGGTATTAATTGAAGGGGTAAGAGCTAGAAGAGCAAAGGGACCAGAGGGGGCATTGAGGATACAACGTTTCAGTCTTTCAGTGGGTCGCTGAACCTTTGTATTTTTTATTTGTGTTTTTCAATTGGTGTTTTCTTTGCGGAAAGGATACCTAAGCTTTTCGAATTGCTTATTTCTCGGTTCTTGAGTTATTTTTTCGCATTTTTAAATAGACTCATCGTGTTCTACGCGTCATGTACCTTCAAAAAAATGTATCCGCAAGTCAAAATTCGCTCATGGTTTAGTGACCCGTTGAATGTGTATTTAGTCTCTCAAAAAAGGTGGCCATTTTTTTTTTAATATTTTGTGCAATTTTTTGTAGTTAGACGAATCGACGGCGTGAGTCTGCAATCACATATCTCGTTTGCGATGTCTGAAAATCTATCCGCCTCTACGTTATTTTTTTAAAGGAGAGCAAATTGACATCACTCCTTGAAGCTTTTGCAGAATTTTCTGCGCACAGAGAAGAAAAATCACGACAGTTTTAACGAATTTCCGTTGAGTGGTTTCCGTTTAAAAAATAAAGCATCACAGGAAGTCTGCGACGTCGCAAACCGGGTTATGTGATTGCCGACCGACACCGTCGAAATGCCTCCTGAAAACTAAGCAGCACATACATATCAACGGTGTAAGTCGACAATCACATAACTCGTTTGCGTTGTCTGAAAATCTCCGCCTCTATGTTATTTTTTTAAAGGAGAACAAATTGGCATCATTCTTTGAAGTTTACGCAAAATTTTATTCGCACAGAGAAGAAAAATCACGGTAGTTTTAAAGAATTGCTGTTGAGTAGTTTTCCGTTTAAAAAATAAAGTATGACAGGAAGTCTGCGACGTTGCAAACCGAGTTATGTGATTGCCGACTTGCATCGTTGATATATTAATTTATGAATAAAAAACGAGTTTTCGGTGAAACTTTAGACCGTAGCAACGCAATTAAGACTTCTGGTTCTAATCTCTTCAAATCTGGTCTCGTTAAACAATAACGCCTCGACTTAACGAAATCTTCAATTATTGTGATTACCTGATTTTGCAGCCACTTCAGCGGCAACACCAGGATCCGGGTCCTCAGTATGTTTCCCGTCGGTAAAGACAACCAAGAGTCGTGGTATGCCCATTTCTTTCCGGGCATCTGATAATTTTCGGAATTCATCGATAGCTGCGAACATTCCAGCGGAGGTGTTGGTACCGAGGGCCGGCCACTGAGACTTCCGAATGGACTCCTGGAGTTTGGACATTGTCAAATTGTTCATCAAAGGTATAAGCTTGGTCACTTCAAGGGAGTATACGACAAAACCTACATTGGCCTCCTGGAGGTCGAAGATGTTGACCAAGCGAGCCAGCGAGTCCAATGCCAACTGAAAATATATCTCGGTGATACTACCGCTTCCATCCATGACCATCATCGTGTCTATCTTCCCGCCAACAGTGCGCATGTCTTCCTCGAGCAAATGGCGAACCCATTTCTCGAAATCTCCGTATTGGCGTCGGTGCGTGTCGTACCATACCTTCCAGAATGTATCCTGGCCCCTGATGTCGTCAGGAATCCCTCGGTGGTTTGTCTGTTCAATGTGGATTCGGGCGGCGAGTCCTGAATAGAACGGCTTCATCAAGTCTTTCTCCTTCACCTGTCACATCACATTTTTGTATTATTCCCCTTAAATACACGACAGTTTAACATATCAATTAGAAATTAGATAAAAGCGGAAGTAAAGTAATGCAGAGCAAAATAAAGGACTACAAACAGGCTTAATCAACAGGCTGAAGACAAAGTATATAGGAGAATGCTCTCTATCAAGAAGGAGTAAACCCAGAGGCGGATCCAGCACTTTGGCAACACCGGATTGCCTTCATTTAAACCTATGCTAAATAATCGAATCTTGTCGGAGCACCTGACCCCTCCAAAAATCGATACATTTCCGCAGATTCAAATGGAGAAAAGACAATGTCGCCAATTTGCTGGATCCGCCAATGAGTGAACCCGGTTTACCCTTGCGGCAATTCTATTGGCACGGGAGGGGAAGGGGATTAACAGCACTATCTTTCCCCTTATTATACCCTGATCAGAATTTAGGTGATGTTCGTAAAAATTTCCTCTGGGGAGTTTGGAAATTTGCTAAGGTATGGATATTGAAACGATCAATGTAATATCAAGAGGCGAAGAAAGTGCAGTTTTGATCTGAATCTTAAGTGGGCGCTTCCTACAGGCGTCGGCTTCAATTCAAACCATTGGCTCTTGAGAGATTATATCAATTTCGCACATTGACTAATTTTGCGAGTTATCACTAATACGTCATACGAATATTCGTGTAGAAAAAGAAAAGAGAAAAAGTGAAAATGGGCCAAATTTTGTTTTTTTTTAAAAAAAAAAAAAAGAGCAGAGACTTGCAACGTTTCAAACGCTGATATTTACGCACTTTTTGACTTTCATCATCAATTTATATGTGTGATGAAGTAGGGCAACATGTAACGTAAGGTGGGTATTTAAAATGACTACATATTACACCTAAAAAAACCACTACGGAGTCATTACATAACATAGATTTTCATTGTTTATTAAAATACACATGCTTTAATACTATCTTGAACATGGGGCCATTTCAATCCATAATTCACATTAAAATACTGTTTGAACGCACGTTTGATATGAGCTTCTTTGAAAGCCGGAACAGCGCCGTCAAACTTTAACCGCCTTTTTCTCAAATCCTCAATCGGTTGATCTTTGACTTTGAAATATTTGCAAAGGATTGATTTTTGTAATTTTTGGGTGTTCTTTGTGCCAGATGATAAAAAATTAATTTCTCAGAAAGAATTTGACCGCTTGTAACCACTTGACACCATCAGTCTCGCACGAACAATGAATGGGTCTTTGCTCCCTCACAATACAATTCTAGCCGTGCTCATGAACCATTATCAATTAGGATGATAATATCCTTCCTACCTTTTCGTTAGGGGCACTGGAAAAAAATCCCAGATTCCACGTGCAACTATTTTAACTCCCGTGTCGTTGAAGTGGTATCACAGTAATTGAAGGCGATTTTTACCCGGTTCAATTGAATCTCATTTATATGCTTTCTCCAGCTTACCGTCTATTTGCAAGCCGCCATCACGTTTTCTCCCCTTACAAGTTAAGGGAAACACAGAAGAGAAGCACACAATTCGTCGCCTACCTGACATAAAGGCGTAACTGCACTCTGCAATGAACCCTGTCTTCAATACAATTCAATGTTTTTCCGGGCTCATCTCAATGTGTAGTAACGCCCTTATGTCAGCCAAGCGACGAATTATAAACCGCGCCTATTATTTACCTGGAGCCAATCGATACCCATCTTATCCTTGATCGCCTCGTGGATGCGTTTCAGCGGCGGGCTGATTGCGTTATACGGCCCGTCATGTTGCGTCACCAGGAGCCAATCGCACTGCCAGATTCCCCCGTAGTAGCCCTCGCGGTAGGTCGCTGGATCGTCGCCGAACCTACTTTCAGCGTAGGCCACGCGGCGAAGATAGTCTTTGTCGTCGGAGAACACACCACTCTTGTGGATCCTATGGACCACCGCTTCCACCACGTCGCGACCATGAGCCCCTGGTTCGAGGGTGCGATCGACCAGATGACCAAAAGCCGTCGCACACAACGCGAAAAACAACACTGGTTTGCACATACTGTGGAAAAACTAGGAGACTAAAGGGAAAGTGAGCGGAATCGATCGATGAACCTGGATCAGGGTGGGAACTGTTCACTTAAGCGCGGTTAACGGTAGTTTGATAAAGTGATTCTGCATGACTTGAGTGTTTTTGTGAACGTAGGTTAAGTAGCTTTGGAATTGGATCACCGTGAATCATGCCGGAAGTAGAGAGGCTTATTGTGGATAATCTAATACAATAAGTGGCTTAGCTGTTTGGTGAAAAGATGGAAGTGCGCAGATGCTCAACATTTGCGATTATGAACAATATATGGTTAAAGAGTGGATAAAATTCAATTGAGAGTGGTAGTCGAATGGAAATAGTCGAGGACGTCCGTTCTCGCTTTCCTCTTTTTTGGGAGAGTTCTTTGGTATATAGTTTAAAAGTTGCGAAACGCTGAATTTTTGCGGGACGTCCTTATATTCATAGCTTCAGTCTATTTTAACGTAACATTTCTTTTTTTTGTGCAAGGAAACGAATAAAAAGTTATTTTTTAAAGAAAAAAAAATTGACAATCATCCCTCTTGTTCCGTTAAGCTGCGGTGAATGCTTCCTTGAAATTACGGCACGCCGATTTTTATTGAATCCAGTTTCAATCCCATCTTATAATATTTCGATAAAACGGTTTAAATCAGTCATATATTCACGGTGTGACCACATATCTAGTTATAGCGGAGTTTTAAAATCTCCAATCTCATTTTATTATTTTGAAAGAAAACAAACCAGCATCATTACATGAAGTTATCACAGAATTTTCTTCGCACCGAGAATAAAAATCACGGAAGTTTTGTAGAATTGGCATTGAGCAGTAGTTTTTCACGTGAAATGTAAAGAATGCCAGGAAATCCGCAACGTCGCAAACTGAGGTACATAGTTTGGAGATTTCACCGTCAATTTCCCAAGATTTATTACTGCTTCAAATGATACACTTGAGTTTTGTAGAGGAGAAATTTAATAAACAATATATAATTTAGAAAAAAGTGAAAATATTTATAAAACTATGTTTGCCCTTGCTTTTTTTTACAAAATTGTTCAAAATGAATTGAAAATTACGAAATCAAACATTGAAAATTAATAAAAATTAATCGTAAAATTTAAAAAAACTACGATTTATTCGAGTTTTATTGTATGGTCTTGTATTTTTGTCTGTGACCGTTCCATATTGATAAATTTCAAGTCTCCTGAAATTTCATGAAGAATTTCACAGAAATTTTAAACCTGTCGTGCGTTTCTTCCGTTCATGTTCTACTCCGGACGCACAACCAGCAGCAAAAAGCTTTTTGGGATGTGCATGTCACTCGCGGTCACGGTTGAAGTGGCTTTTGGACTTTATCAGGGTTAAGTAAAATGAGGAATATGAAATATTGGAACTTTCCGTGAAACCTTTCATGAAATTTCAGAACAGCTGTGAAAAATATGAAACAAGTTTTCAGTGGCTGAGTATGCAACACGCATCCAGAAACATCAAAAAGAGAAAAAAAAACACAATTTTTGCATTTAGTTTCGAGAGACACTTTTTATAAATCCCTGAAATTTTATCATATGTTTCACATGAAATTTCAAGATCTTATTTTTCAAAAAATTGCTACCCTGCTCCCAACTTCTCAAAAACAAACGTCCACTTCCATTTGCTCCAATAATGCACTTAGGCCCTTCTAGCTTTTCATTTATCCAGCGCGGAGAATTTTGAAAAACATTCATCTGCGGCGTGTTATGCTAAAATTTTGAGTTGAAAACTTGGTAAACTTTTCGTGAAAAATACTATATTTTTTATAATACTGTATTGCACAACGAAGAGATCACATTCCTATACAAATAACAAATAAATAACACTAAATAAAAACAATGGAAATTGCTAGATATATTTTATTCCTGGAAGTGTCATTTTCCACCGAGAAATATAACGGAGGACCAGGCAATATACAGATGCTAGTTACTTAAACAGAGTACTTTTAAAAGAAAGAACAAGCACAAAGCAAGCAACACCATTCTCAGTAGCCGCGCAGATGTTAGATTTGAAGTCACGATTTTTCACAAAATGATCGCGCTGGACGCACGGGTCGTAAGACAGTATGTTGGAGTTCCTCTATCCAGCGTGCGATAAAAATTCAGCATGAAGCTGAAAATATCAATACAGAACAGCATATCTCAACCCCTCATATTTTAATATCTCTATCACCTCTATATCTCAAACAGCATATCTCTATGAGGGAAAATTGGACGGAGTTAAACAGAAAGGAACCAAGCCACATCGGGATCGAACCGAGAAAAAGAGGTTTTAAGTTTGGCTCCTGCATAAGACTCAATGTAAAAGATAAACTTCAAGTTCAATTTCTGCAAAATTTTCTCCAACAAAAACTTAGAATTTTTGGCGATAGATAGTAGAGCAGTGGTTCAGTTCAAAACCACTCATAACTCAATTTTTTCCAAAATGTGGGTTGGTTCCTTTCTGCTTAACTCGGTCCAATTGTTCTCACATGCGCCTTTTTCCCTCTGTTTTGAGATTTTCAGCTTCATGCTGAATTTTTAACGCACGTTGGCTAAAAAACTCCAACATACTGTCATGATTTTTGTTTATATTGAAACCATCGAAAATCGACAGGAATAAACCAAGAATGACGTATGCTCAGCAAATTGATCTATTTTAAGAGAGAAATGGTGAAAGTGAAAACCGTGACAAGAATAACAAAACACGTGATTTCAACTCTGGTAGCCCCGGACGTGGTGACATCTCCCGCAGCGATCTTCATCCTCACTCTACTATCAGTCGAAAAACTCTCAAGCGCAATCATGACATCTCTCTTCGGTGGATCCTGGAAGGCATCTCGTCGTTGTCTAACCTCCCCGGAAGAAACTCGTTGCGGTGGGGGTGGAATAAACGTCTCGCCGGCGGTCATGACCCCATCGTAAAAGGCACTGGACGGCCGCTCGTTGGAGTAGGTCCAGTAGCCCCGGGTCTCACCCCTCTCGTTGACCAGTATGACAGTCGTGCCGTTATCCGGGACCCCCAGTCGGTAGTACCTCTTATCGCCGATCTCCTTCAGAGTTTCTTCGGTCTCTGATCCCATTTTCGGCGTCTGCGGAACTGTCTTGGCTCGCCGGGCGATGAGGACTATCTGCTCTGTCAACGTGTCGTATGAGTTCGTGTTGAATTTGAAATCGGATTCGTTGTTCGCGATTCGGAGGAGCTCGTCATCGTGGATGGAATTTCCGATCCCGAAGCTACAAGTAATGATACCTGGAAAAGACGATACGGGGCTTTCAAAAAATTTTCCGGGTAAAACAGCATACGACACGGAATATCGACGGCGAGACTGGAGAAATACGTATCTCGGTCCCCACAAGTAGCACAGTGCAACGAAACTATTGAAATTAAATGGCAATTCGATTTCAATAAAAGTGTAATTTTTTACCATTAAATTGCAATATGCTGATTTCAAACAATCAGCAAAATGAGCACCATGCGTCAGAAAGTTAGGCAATATGCAATGCAATGAAAAATGGAAACTTATTTCAATTTTATCTTATCTTACTATAGTAAAAAAAAATAAGGCCTTTTTTGTGTGTACGTCCGTGTCATTTCGCATTCTCATTGGTCTTTCATTAACCAATCAGAAAACGTCATTGAAAATCCCCGGGAAATTTAAATGTATTCTTCCGTAAAGGAATTATTGATAGGTAGACAGGTATAAAAATGGGATGTATTTCTTCTAATAACCAGGATAAAAGGGAGGATTATTACCTATACAGGATAGTC
>NW_017547115.1:1722579-1788713 GCF_001854935.1 Bemisia tabaci
ATGAAATACGGTTGGTAAAATGAGGTTCTACTGGTAATCTCATCATTCTGTCTTTGTAAAATTACCAAGAATAGTGAGATGGCAAAGATATCGATGGACCTTGGTAAAAACGCCGATATTTTTTATCGCCTGTGGTAGAATTACAGAGATAAAATGGTAAATTAAGTTACCGGGAATTGATTACGAATAAAAGTGGTATTCTTACCTGGAAAAATCAGTAAAAATACCGGTCTGCCTTTCTAACATTACCAATGATTGATAAAAAAAAGAGATGGTAAAGTTACCAACGGACCTTGGTAAAAACGGCAGCGGCGGCGGCATAGAAACATGTTTCATAAGCGTCATTCATGCGTTAGTAGGCGTTGATGAAAAATTGCAATTTATTGCAATTTTATCTCTATAAAATCGCGTTCGATAAAATCGCGATTTTATTGCAATTTATCGCGATTTTTCTCCCGATAATATTGCGATGATTCGCCGTCGATAAAATCGCGATTTTTTTATCCGATAATATTGCAATAAATCGCGACGTCGATAAAATCGCGATATATTCTCCGATTAAATCGCAATTTATGGCGATCACTACTACTCGGGAATTGCAGCAGCAAATCCAAAAATTGTTACGCATCACCGCCACTCTTTAATTTAAATATCAAACCGACCTGTGGCCTTTTATCAAGGTTAATATAAATACATCCCGTTTTATTAATGACAAACCTATTATATTTCGTTTATATTATATTATATTCTATCCTATTTGCTTTCCATCCATTTTATTTTATCCCATATAAACCGTTTCAAACTGATTATTCACCTTTTTTTAAAACTCCAACCTTAATTGAAGTAAGTTTTTAGCTAAATTGAAGATGATCTTTTGAATGAATAAGCACTTAACAGAACTTCAGCAGTATTAATATTAATACAATTTACGAGAATAATGTAAATTAAAAAAAATTAAGTGATATTTTCATAACGAATTGACAGAATATACGAGGGGGTTGGGCCGCGGAGCGGCCAGGGGGCGGAGCCCTCTAGTTGCAATATATTTTAATAAACGGGGCCCCTTCAAATAGGAGCTTGGCAACATACACAACACTCAGTTGAATTACAATATTTTTACTTTGTAATTGCTAGTTACTGCAATCTATGCTACTTGGGTCGCTGGTTTTCAAAATTTCCGATTACATTTTACTCTTTGTAAGGGGGTCGAAGCAACATTATGGATTGAACAGAATATTTTTCACATGGAGATTGAAAACACCGTAGTTTTCAAGAAATGACGTTGACTAGATTGCCATGTACAAAATAAGGTATAGTGGGATGTAGGCGGTCTGCATTGCCGCCAACCGAGATATGCGACTCTGCAGTTCCGGTGGTTGAATCTCAAATTAAATCAAAACTATAATGAAGTACGTCCAAGCGTCTTATATCTTAAATTCGCGTAATGGAGAGGTCATGATTCAAACAAACTCTATGATGATCTCGTTAAAGCGCGTTCATTGTCACCGCTTTCGCCCCCTATCATAATCATCTCTGAATTTTCAAATTTTTATTGGCTCTTTTAGTTCGGCCTGGAATAATAGTGGGCCGATTATCATAGTTCCTGGGGCTGTCTGTAGAAGCGCACACTTTCTTTACTATTTTGAGAAATGACCCAGTTTGTTTAAAATTATATGATGAAATTGGAATTTTTTGTATACGATAGAAACATCTTTAAGAAATTACTGACGGAAAATTCATGCTCATCGCTAATTTACTGCAGAAAATTACTCCTTTGTATCAAAATTTTCCTTCAGCGAAAACAAGAGTTTTTTTGAGCGCATTGAGAAATACTACAATTCTCTCTTAACTTCACTACCTGCTGTTTGAAATAAACACGCATTTTTGAGATTCTTGAGGCAAAAAGCCACAGAAAATTCGGTCTTCGGTCGGATTAGGTCTCAGCTCAGAGGCCCGGGTTGCTCGCGGGTAAAAGGGCCTGCTCATTGCGGGTTGTATACTTTGTAAATTGATGGCGACTCCAAAAAAAAAGGCTCCAAATGCCCTTACTTTTGTCCCAGGAGATGGAAAAATACTGATTTTATTGATTCTCCTCCTGTTCGGTCCTCCCTCCCCCCTCCCAAAAAAAGAAAATAAACTGCGATCGAGGCTCACCAAAACATTGGCCTTAAGAGACCGAAAAAAATTGAGACCTGAGCTCAAGAGCTCATGGATATTGTCGTAGGGGGCTCCCACAAAATTCCCTATTTCAAAGTTCCATCGAAATTCCAGTCTCAGGTTCCCAATAGGTCATTGGGAGCCCTAATTCCTCTAACGGCCCCCAAATTTCTAATTTCATGACCTATCAAATTGATCAAAATCTTCAGGACTCCGGGAGCCCCCAAAAGATTTGATTGGACCCCTCGCCGGAGAAAAAATAAATTGAAAATAATGGGGGGGGGGGCAGTGCCAGGGAGCCCGTGAGGCTGAGAAATGCTACAGCACCCCCCGCACGCCGTCTAGTCCGGCCCTGCTCTATAGGAGGAACACCAAGAGGGTTTAGTTCCAAATAGGGGACTCTGCTTCCTAGCCGATAGGCGGCCCAACTCTCAGGGCGCTGAGCGCCCCCAGAGGCCGCTTTGCGTCCAGCAAAATCGCCCGTTTCTGGTTAAAGAGCAAATAATTTGAATTGAATAACAAAACGACGTTTCAAAGAAAAATTCCCCGCCAAACAATATTCTTCATGACTTTCTCCTGAACCAAAATTTTAATTAATTCTTTGGAATTCGTCTTTTGGACCGTCACCCTCCTTCCTCACCCCGTCCATCGAGCATCTTAAAAATGATTTGATTAAAATAGAGAGGATGATCATACGATACCTGCTTCGGCAGCTTTTGCGGCCGAAACGCCCGGATCAGGTTCAACGTTGTGTTCGCCATCGGTAAAGACGACCATTAATTGTGGTATGCCCAATTCCTTCCGGGCTCCCGGTAGTTTTTTGAACTCATCAATGGCCGCCATCATCCCCGCGTAGGTGTTCGTATCATAGGCCGGATACCTCGTCTGTCGAATGGCCTCCTGTAGCTGTGTCACGTTCAGCTCGTTCACCAAAGGGATGATGCTGGTCACCTCGTGCGAGTAGGTGACCATGCCGACGTTGGCCTCCTGGAGGTCGAAGATGTTGACCAAGCGTGCCAGCGAGGCCAGCGCCGATCTGAAGTTCGACAGTCCGATACTCGCGCTGCCGTCGACGACCATCACCATGTCCAGCTTCCCGCCTGCTGTGCGCATGTCCTCCTCGAGCAGCTCGTACGCTCGTCTTTCGTAGTCACCGTACTTCATCTCGTGGGTGTGGTACCAGTCCTTCCAGTAAATGTCTTGCCCGTGGATATCGTCCGGGATCGGACCGCGGGAGAGCCGCGTCTGTTCGATGTGGATGCGAGCGGCAAGGCCTGAGTAGAAGGGCTTCAACAAATCTTCTTTTTTCACCTGTTGAAATGAATTAGACCATCTTCATGTATGCATGTATAAAGCCACTTTTATAGCGCTCTGCGACCCCTAGCCGCCAAAGTCCCCTATCCTCCCAAAGTCCTTCAGGGAGTTGGCAAACCCTCATTTCTTCTAAAACCCCCTGATGTCGCCGCCCTTTCACTGGGCGTCCTCTTCGTCTCCTCCCAGATGGAACCTAATCAAGCAACTCTTTGGCAGCCTTTCGTCCGTCATTCTATTGACATGACCATACCAGACCATCTTCATACCACAGTTAAATTGGCCCTACTTTTAAATTAGGAACTACAATTTTTGACCTATTTGTAAAAGCACTCGTCTAAACGAGAAAACCAATGGCACTTACGGTGTTTCTAAAGTTAGGTGGAAATTTTAGTTCCTAATTGAAAAATGCGGTAAAATTCTAATAATAAAACATCCCAGGTCTAAATTATCGGCGGAAAAAGCGATAATATTTATATGTACACATTTTTAGCAGTGTATTTTATCGTTGAATCTCCGGCTGCGCCAGTGAAGGAAATGGGCTTCACCGTATAACGTTTCATTCATAATTCTTGCTATACGCATTTTGGGGAAACTAATATCAAGACAGAATTATCGTCGATATTCTGACGTTGCATCTCGATTTCCACATGAGTAATAGAAAGCATGGATTTATGTGTGAAGCAGGGCTTATGTGAAAACTGCAATGAGTCCTTACGTCTGAGGTGCAATAATGTATCAGCAATTGAAAAATAAATGTGTGAAAACCGAGGATAGTATGGTCGTTATAAAAGATGACATAGTCAACTAAGGTTACAGTTGGACAACATTTTGCAATTAGGAACCACAATCCCTGGCTCCGTTTAGAAACAAGTGCGTATGTACCATTTGTTCTCCTATGCACACACGTTTTTTTACGGATTGCCAGAAATTGTAGTTCCTAATTGCAAAATGAAGTTTAGTTGATCGTTTCTGGAGCCTTATTTAGCCGTTCAGCCGAAACGTTTTGCTTTTATTCGTGAAAATTAGCCTTAGGTACCCGCTTTTTTAATCGTTTTATTATTGTTATTCCTCACTCGCACTGTGCTCTTCCTTAGTGGAACAGCGGGCTGATTGTTGAAATTGATAGACAAAGCCATAGACAAAGAGGACATAATGCGTATGGCGTGATCCTATTAGTATTCGGGTGCTTTTATAGACTAAGGGATGAACTAACTATTAGAGTCTCTCGTGGGTTGTCGTTAGTTAGTCTTTTGAATAGTCCTTGGCAACCACCCGCTTCCACGAATAAGATCCCTCCATATCCTTTTTTGTCTTCTTTGTCTATCGCTTCGTCTATCAATTTCAAGCTGGAGTATGGCAAAATACTGCAATTTTACCTGCATCCAGTCGATTCCCATCCTTTGCTTGATCGCTGCGTGGATGCTTTTGAGCTGCGGGGTGATGACGTCATACGGGCCATCGTGCTGCGTCGTCTTGAGCCGGTCGAACTGCCAGATGCCTCCGTAGTATCCGTTGCGGTAGGTCCTCGGATCGTCGCCGAAGTTACTTTCGGTGTAGGCCACACGCCGGAAAAAGTCTCTGTCGTCCGGAAACACACGGCTACGGTGGATCCGATACACAACCGTTTCGACCACATCTCGACCGTGGGCCCCCGGTTCGAGGGTACGATCCACTGCCAATGTGGAGCCGAACACGCATAAAGCGAAAATCAAAACAGCTCCGGGCATACTGGAGAAAACCGGAAGTAGGAAACCGGATTTATGGAACCGGAAGTAGAAAACCGTGACGGTACCAGGGATCAGGTTTCCCTTCGAACTTAGCAAACTTTTTACCGACGATTCTAAAGCGCTTTTTCCGGTAATACTGACAATTGAACGAGATACCGGAAAACTGGTAGGAGAACCGGAAATAAGAGACCGAGAGTTGTAAATAGGTAGTCGGAAATCGTAAGACTGACTGGGACAAACTTTCACCTCAAGCTTGGCGGACTGTTTACTGATAATTCTGAGAAAACAGGGATCTTATATTGATGAGAGTGAAGTAGCTACTGGATTTACGTAGCTCCCTTGAATCATCTGCAGAGTGGCTGAACATGAATCATCGCTCTTAGAGTGGTTTAGTAGTCTAATCGTAATATGCAAGTGCGGATATTGGATATTTGCGATGATTTACAGTGGTGTATAATAATGCTCATTCGAGTTAAATAATTCAATGGGCCAAGAGAGGATTTTCAGACCTTTATGAATCATGACATGACATCATACGGCACCCATTCACATTCTACTATTGAAATGGGGCAAGCTAAGATAAGTTTGGAATTTTACTTACTTCCGAATACCTGGGTGTTATCTTTGCACTTAAATTCTATAAATGTCGATGGTAAGAGTAAAAAACAAGCAGTGAACTCCAACACAATGTGTTGATAAGGCGCGTCATTAACTCGCACATATCAACCCCTTTAGTTTTCATTTACAGAGATTTCAAAATAGGCAAACAGCATAAAAAGAGAATTCACGATCCAACACTGCGAGGTCAAAGACGCACCTTGACGAGACCGTGTATTGTGAAAGTAGAAAGCTATTCGATCGAATTTAAGTTTTTTGATCTGCCTCAAGCAAAATCTTATCAGATTCTTGAAGAAAAGTGCTACGGAATAATTTAAGCGAAGAAAGGAAAAATTCTGTCGAACTCCTAGAAGATAAAGTCGATTTAAAGGTATTTTGGGGCTAAAATACCCAAATCACCGGTAGTAAAAATCCCGTTATATTATTGAAAAGAAATTGACTCGATATAAATGCAATTGCATTAAATACGTCTTGATTTTGTTATTTTAAACGTCTTTCCATGCAAAGAAGTTCAACCATGTCGTTGCTTTATTCATTCATGAATTGAAAGTAAGCAATCTACATCCCGAAAATCTACTGATTTGCCGTAAAAAATTGCAGAAACTTGATATACCAGGTCGATGCACCCACTCGTTGAATTTACCAACCAATTTTGTGAGTGCAAATGTGTAAGAATCAATATGCTATAGTCATTTTGGGTGCATTTATTTTTCATGAAACAATAATAATTTCAATCCCGAAAAACCATCAATTTTCCGTATAAAATCGAAAAAATCAAAATATGTCAACTCCCCGACGTGAAAATTAGATTCTACGTATGTAAAATGTAAATACTTATGTATCGATATGCTGAACAGAACTATGTGTGGACAGTCAGAAGCCCGCGGCAACATTAATTCAACAGAAAAACTGTAAAAATTAGATAGGATTTTAGCCGCTTTGCCCGCCTCTCCTCGCTACTTACAACAAACCGTTCTTATACTCATCTCAAAATTTTTCTCAGAGCTTTGGGTTATTATCAGCTTCCATTTAAACTCCGGTTCGATGGCCGAATCGGCTGCCAAAAAAGCAAGCCACTGTTGAGGGGTTCTATGAGAAATTCGTGATATTATCGGCTCTCAGGAAATCACCCCATGGCTAAAATTGGTGGTATAAATGTTTAAGTGCTTAAAATAATCGTATTCAAGAAACTAAGGAATTAAACTATGGAGTCAATTTCTTTTTAATAATATAACGAATTTACTACCGGTGATTTAGCTATTATAGCCCCAGAATACTTTTAAAGCGCCTTTGCGTTCCAGAATCTCGACGGAATTTTTTTTTTTTTTTTTTTTGCTTAAACGATTCAAGAAACATTGTAGTTAAAAATATAAAGATTTTTCGATTTGGACGTATGAAAAATGTTTAACTCGTTCAGGCACACCGTGTATTGTATGGAGTACTGCTGTTATTCGACCGTTGTCTTCAGGTCAAAATTCTTACAAAGAAGCCCCTTGCAAGAGGCAAATTTTTTGTAATTTCTCCCAGTTTTTTCAGCGTTAGGTATATAAATGAATTGTTTGTCAAATTTTGAGGTCAATTATATTTAATTGTAATTTATACTTTCTTTTTTTCCCCTTCATTTTATTTTTCGTATCGAGGAGTCGAGGTTTTGTTGATTTCTTCGGATTTCGATTACTGTAACTTCTCTTCTATTCGGCCGATTTTTATGAATGAGGTCTCTTTTTATTTGTGTTTTAACGGAGAGTAAGGAAAAAATTGCTAAATACATGCGAAACAATTTTTTTTGAAAATTGGATGAATCCTAGCGTGACGGTGAAATGGTTAATGAAGCGTGAGTAATTGGGGTACGGGTATCGGCCGCGTTGGGACCCAAGGCCCATTGTTCTTCGTGACGCCGACGCAGTGATCAGGAGCGTGGGGACGAGAGGGCTTAGTGGACTCCTGTATGAGCCACGTTTAGCAAATGGTCTAATGAGTCTCGAGGCTCATCACAGATTGCACTTACCACTATCCTGGTGGCCCCGGCTATCAGAGCAAGGAGTACCAACTTTTGAAAAGGATAACAGTGTTGTGGAGATATGTCAAAGCAACGTTGTGAACAAAACGGAGTGAGTGAAATTCTCATTCAAGGAGTGCCGAACTGGTCAGCCATCCTCGAATCAGTTCGCTTGCTTCCGCTTATATATGCATATTTTAAATCAGCGCGCCCCATTCTAAGGTTTTTTTAAAAAAAACCAAGAAACGTAGACTCTTGGTATTCATTACACATAAACTAGCGAGCCCCAGAATGAGAAACAAATTTTAATCATTATTATTGACGGATTAGTAAACTTTTTACACGCTTTGGAAAATCTCAGAAGTTCGCGGTAGTCACTTTTCGGTAAGGAACTAGGGGACTCGGTTATTGTATCGAGGGGGGGGTCGAAACGATCGCAAAGGCGGTATACTACGTATACGCGCCAAAAAATTCTTGATTGGCGCATATCAACATTCCTTTCCTAATTTCATTCTTTGAACTCACCAGAATTTTCTCAGGAAATTTTCCAAGAATAATCTTGGGGAAAAATTGAACCAAATTCATTTAATTCGAAACGTACTTTGTACGTATTTTGAGTATTAGCACAATATGACTTAAAGGCAAATTTTAATATTTAAAATGTTCGGAACGTCATCAATCCACACCAACGTTGCGTTGTGGGGCTTTCCAGTGCAGCCGAACGGACGCGTTTCGGACTGATTCAATTGAAGCATGACGCAAGATAAATGTTTTCATTTACTTGTTGAGTAGGTAACTATTAGTGCCTCCCTGTAGGTTTGTTGCCTATCCAGCGAAATTGAGGGTGGACTTCAAATGAACGATATCTTTCATACGATTTCCAAATTTCAAATAGCCCTTTGGTTCTATATGGGCGTATCAAATAGAACTATGTGCAGAGGAAAAGATGGGGTGTGCTCGTTCGTGCTCGGGCTGTTAAAATTAATGGCAATACAAAGCGCCGGTGACGTCAGCGGCAACGACGAGAGAAACGGCGATCGGGGAGGTGGTCTTTAACTCATGAGTCCTGTCCACAAGGCTTTAGATACATGCCCACGGCTCATGGGTGCCGCACTCAGTTTGGCTCTCAGTTCTGTTCGCTGAATTGGAGAAGCGGAATTTCACGTTCTGTCAAATGGAATTATGTGCACGGTGCATGAGCCGTGGGCATGTGACAAGAGCCTTGTGGACAGGGCTCATGAGTTGAAGACCGCCTTCCCGATCGTCGTTTCTCTCGATTCCCTCTGCACATAGCTCTTTTTGATAAAATGCGTCTATATGTAGAAGTGTGGAGCGAGATGGATGTGTACAGGGCCGGATTTATCTACTTGCCGCAGTTGCCGCCCATGGGCCGCCTGTATTTTTCCGCCCCCTTTTCATTTGTTTTGCAACATCAATAGATCGTATTCGACAGTGGTTCTATGTATCGTTTGGTTCAAAACAATAGGACATAACCTCAAACAAACATTTTAGGATTTAATTTAGAAAAGCGGAAAATGAGAAAATTCCTGACGATTTCACTTTTTATTGTCATTTGGTACTCGAGAGAATAAAAATTCGATCACATAAGACCAGTTACCTCAGATTTCTAAATTGACTTTTGAGGCTGAGGTTACATATTGAACCAATCGATATCAATATAATCTCACCTGAGTGATCTGTCGAATACGATCTATAAAAACCATCAAGTGAACGTGCCGGTGGTGGGGGAAGGGTGTATGAGACGCGTTTACTCGTGTTGGGCACATTTTTTGTGAAGGCCCTGTCAACACGAACAAGAGTTCAGTTCCGTAAACCCATCCCTGTTTGGACAAGACCTTCCACTTACAAAAAACAAACGAAAAAATTATGAAAGAACAAACATAAATGTGGTTAAAAATGATAACTTCCACCGCCGCGCCGACCGCACTGTATTGGCGCAATGCGTGAGGTATTCATGTAGTCTTGTAGGCGCTATGCGTCTCACGCCGATCGCTAACCGCTACTGACCACTCTGTTTGGCGCAATGCGTGAAGTATTCATGCAGTCTTGTAGGCGCTATGCGTTTCAAGCCAACTACTGCTGACTGCAGTGTGTTTGACGAAATGCGAGAAGTATTCATGCAGTCTTGCAGGCGCTATGCGTTTTATGCCGACCGCCGCTCCGTTCCAGGTCAAATTGCGCGTTTGGTTTCTCTCTTAACTCGACTAATTAAAGTTGTTGTCTCTTGTATTACCGAAAGACGACAAAATTAGAAATTGCTGTACTTTCACTCTCAGGAAATGAGAGATTTTGTCGCCTTTTCTCGTTTGTAATTTATTTTCTGAATCCGATATTTTTCTCTCTTTTTTTGATCCCTACATTCAAAACAATTCCAAAATTTGCCGCCCCCTACATTTTGTCGCCATGGGCCGCGGCCCATGTGGCCACCCCCTTAATCCGGCCCTGGATGTGTATGTCTCAAGTAAATTATTCTTAATTGGTTGCTTTGTTGCCTATCCGGGTAATTTGAAGGCATGCTTCGCAAGTGAATAAAATCGTGGAGAAGGTAGGGGATCAACTTGCTTACTCTGTATGAAACGAAATACTTCTTCCAAAATCTTTAGGAGCACTTGATTTGATTTATGTTATTTTCTATAGATTTTTTATGCACTCAGAGGTCTTCGAAATTTCTAAACTTTTCTTAACTTTCTCAAAAACGTATTATTATCCCTTCTTCAATTTGAGGACGAGATCATAGCGCCTGTTTTTTGCATCTCTATGCTTTCCCCATAAATATTTTTGTTCATCGTTCACTTCATCTTCTCTCTCCCACTATGTTCACAAGACATTTTTTTTCTGTTCTTTTTTCTCATCTCTCTTGGGGCTATCTGATTAACAGTGGCTCAGAAAATATTGCTCGCGGACGCGGCAAATTTGAAAATGCGTAAGATCGAGTTTGCAAATTGTCAGTTACAGGTCGGATTTAGAACTTTTTTCATCGGCTCGTGTGCGATTTTACTCGCAAAAAATCTACTCAGTTGGCTACACCTTTTGTGGGCAACGGACCTATTGTTATTTATTAAGTTAGCCTTGTGGTACAGTGTTTTAGATGTTGATTATGAGAAACGACCATAATGATTCCTGTATCATCATTTTTCAGATAAGCATGGAAGGGTGCAGATCAAGGTGTTCCGAGGACCTACCCAAGAAGGACACCATGAACTCTATGCGCCTCATGGTTACTGGGTGAAGCAACCGGCAGCAGATGATGACTCTCGTTAAAATTCCTGAAGCACACTTCCTAAATTTTTTGAAATTGTTGCACTTACAAATAGTATAGGACCGCCCAGGGGTAAAGAGATCTTAGTCCAAGGAGGCACAATGGAGACGATTTGAAAATGAATGATTTAAGATTTCAGAGGAACAGTCTCATAAATTTCCTAAAGTATGAGTTATTGCGAGTGATATAATTTTTTTTTTTTTTTTTTTTTTTTTTTTTTTTTTTTTTTTTTTGCCGATATAGTGTGCCTATAATTGGACGATTTTTCGCCCATAACAGGGCTGATTAAAATTGTCAATAGCATTTAATTGACTTTATTTTTTCAGCAACACACTTCAAATCGCAATACACCGAAAAAAAAGAAGTGTTACGCCAACAACTGACACCGCTGATTTTACGACCCGAGGTTGTTAAAAAAATGTGCCAGGACGGCATGCCTTACTTTTACAGCTTCAGTGGATGTTAATTTACACACCTGTTAGATGTCTCTTTGACTATTGAGGAATTTACGTGCTCGGGGACTAACGTTTCACCCCGAAGGACGTAAATTCACATCCCTAGGTACATAAAAGTTGCAACCTAAGTTGCAAATTTGGTAGTATAACCTGTTTGGTAGTATAATTTTTGGTGGGTTTGAAAATTTTAAGCGTTTTTGTCCAAAAATATTCGTAGAGCACCCTTTCATGCGATGACGGCAACATTTCAATTCTTATTTTTCATTTCCTTTCATTTATATTTTTCATATTTTTCATTTCCCTTTTCTCGTGGACGGTCACCAGTGACGTGGCGTGCTGTGCGATATATCGATTGACCTGCCATTTAAACCTATGGATAAGGATCGATATACAGGGTGTTCACAACTAACACCTTAGTAGTCGATTCTTTACCGTAGCTTCAAATGGAGAAGTATCAATAACTGATCATTCACGCTTTGCCACTGTAAGATGCACTCTTCTACTTAAGTATTTCGACGACTTAATTTATGGCAAGATGCAATTCTTAAATTTTGCAGCCCATTTGTTAAACAATAGAATTCGCCGTTGTAATATTTTATTACTCTTGTTTGTGGGAGATACAGATCTAAGTAGGCGGAGACAAATCATGGGTTTAAAGATTAAGCAAATGATTGTCTCTCTCTCTCTCTCTCTCTCTCTCTCTCGTCAAAATAAAATAAGTCAAGAGGCTCACACTTTCGCTGAAAGAGGTGAAGAATTTTCTAGTTCCACTATCAATAAAAACACTCGTGAGATTTCCTCTTTTTCCTTCACAGCCCTGCTAAAAACCCTTCAGTACCGTTACAGCTGACGGGAAATCCATAGAATTAAATATGTTTCTTGGACATTACAGACTTCCCCGTAGGACTTCCTGTAAATGATTGCAAAACTGATCGCTGTAATTTCTTGAACATTTCTACGATTTGTCTTGTTTGTGGTCTCTAGCTGTTCGAAGAATATGGTGAGAAAATTTCAAGCACTTTTGGTACGTGCTTTTCGACTTTAGCCATCCATGTATGCTGCCGTGCTAAGGAAGAACTCCGTATGAACATTCGAGAATTGCCAAATTTCCCTCCACAAAATGGTTATTTTTTAGGAAAGTTATGAATATTTTTCCTTGAAATTTTCAGGAACTTTAGGTGAATTTGCGAAGAAATTTATACGAAAAATTGGATGGAAAATATTCAGAAGTTTATCAGAAAATTCGTGTTATATCAAAGGAAATCTGGCAACGCCCGAAGGTTCATACGGCGTTTTTTCTTGGCACAGCAGTATGAGTATACACCTATATTGCCATTAATAATGAACTCATGTTTGAGTGACACGGTGCATTTGTTGAGCACGCCTCCGAAAAAGTAACATCCACTCAACCGCTAATTTAATGTGCTTCTTCTTTGCACTCTTACTACGCATTTCGTAACTTTGCGTTTTGCTCCACCAGCCGTAAAATAAACGTAAAATGCTGAAAATAATTATGCGAATATTAATTGAATCGAAAGAGCTATGCGCATATGGTTCAAGTTAGTGGCTCCAAGAGACTTTTACTATCAGTTTGGTAAAAGTCTAACAAATGACCCTAATTTCCTAACGGAAATGAGAAAAAGAGTTCCTAAATATTCGTAGAACCTTCCCTTCAGTACTTTTTAGCAAGACTCGATGCCTTTCTCATATCTTCACTTTCCGGCCAAAGTATCACAAGCGCCATGCGACGCTTAAAAATTTCCGCCGCAATTTGATTTTTTACAGAGAAATTGTTGGTTGAATCTGTTTGAAAATTTTACTGAATTTTATCGGCAGCAAAAAGAAAATTCAGTAAAATTTTTGGACAGCTTTGTTGAAAAATTTCTCTGTAAAAAAATCAAATGGCGGCAGAAATTTTCAAACGACACATGGCTTTTGTGATACTTTGACCATAAGGTCAAATTAAAAAAATTAAAGGTTATTATTTTACTTTGTCCAATATGTTCGTTATACTTTTGCCAGCGGTGCCGCTTTTGATTTCATTTTTGGTGCAAAAATACACAAACTAGATGCTCTATTCTGAATGCACGCGAATCTTAAAAGCCGATGTTGCAAATTTCCGCTCTCATTTTATTTTGTGGAAAAAATCAACTTGGTAGTGTGTCTCTTGAAATTTTTCTTGATTTTTCCTTACCATTTTGCGATTATTACATGCACATTTCAAGACATTACACCTTTCGTTGATTTTATTTTGAAAAATATAACTTGAGCGAGAATTTAAAAACGCTGCAGTAATGTGCTTTTAGAATGGATCCTATCCATTGAAATCTGATTCGAACTGGCAACCGAGCAAAGGAGCTCTTGCAAGGTCCCGGAATTTTCAATGATTTGGGAGTTGCTCGTGTTCACGTGCCCAGATTGCGCGATAAACTGTGGATCTTTCACATGGGTTTATACGGGGAAAAGTGCTAATTTTTCAGAATTATTTGGCAACAATAGCCGCAGATCGTGGGCCAACGCCCGTTTGTTTTTTCCTTTTTCTTTTATGGTGTATGCGCATGTCTTCATTCTTTTTTCTTCTTGTGTACTCACGAAATTGCGACCGTGGTTCACTGTGATAATGTGGAAGAATGACATTTCACTCGCGTGGCAAGGGAAAATGCCGTGTGAGCCTTTGGAGGTTCCAAAATTTCCTTTGGTATGATACAAATTTCCTGTAAAAACTCTGGTTTCTTCATCCAATTTTCAGCGAATTTCAATCGCGGTTTGACCTCAAATATCTGAACATGTCATAACCAACTTTTACACCTAAGACTTACAAGTTTACCTAATGGGTGGCAAATTGTGGGAAAGGTCCCCGAGGTGGGCGATCTCAAGAGCAAAATTGATTCACTTCTGCATTATACGTGTAAAAGGAACGTTCATTTAACATTAGGATCTATCAAATTAATTCTTAAGACCATAACGTAACTTTGTGTTTGGTCGGACTAATTCTGATTCGAAGTATAAAATGTTACGAATGTATTCATTTTTGAACTGCACAAAAATATGTGTCCATGTTATAACCTTATGAAAGATCAAAAAAAGTATGTTTAATATATGTAATAAAAAGAACGTTGCGTCTACCCCTACACTGAAAAAAAATTATCGGTGTTTTTACGAAGGTCCTTTGGTACCTTTACCATCTTAATTTTTTTACCAATTATTGGTAATTTTACCAAGGCAGACTGGTAAGCTTACCTAAAAACCGGTATTTTTACTGTTTTTTCCAGGTAAGAATACCACTTTTATTGGTAATCAATTCCCGGTAACTTTGCCATTTTATCTCGGTACTTCTACCACAGTCGATAAAAAATATTGGCGTTTTTACCAAGGTCCAGTAAAATTACCGAGAAAGTTCAATAATTTTAATGAGATTTCTCGGTAAAATTACCAATTCCATAAATGGTACTTTTACCGAGAAGAAACTGGGATCAAATAGAACCCTGAATTCTTAGTAATTTCACCCTTTTCTTAGTAAATACACCGAGATTTTTTTTTCAGTGTAAAACATATTTTTGCATAAAAGCGAATTTTTGAAATATTCAGAGTTGAGCCGTTCCCTAACTGAGAGATTCAATTTCGCTACAGCAAAGGACTCATCTATTTCTGATTGTGAGTGCACACGCACACAATAAACACTCAACCTGGCTTCATTTCTGAGATGCGATGCCTTTGAGCGTGACCTTTGACCGCCGAGATACTCATTCGAATCGAACGAGCGCTGTCAACAGGTTAGGTCATTCTGATTGTGCCCCGCCGCACGGTGTGGCGATATGGGTAAAAGGTCGGACATGGGCGATTCCGGGATTGTGAATGTTTAGGACCGGAAATGTGTTCTACGCGTACTATATTATATGGATTTGATGATAGTTTTTAAATTTTCATCCCCCATATTGATGGTAGAGGCCTCTAAAGTTCGCTAAGTCGGCAATCTAAAATTTCCTCTAAAAACGCACCAATGTTTGTGCATTCTTTAGCCTAATTTAAAATTTAATGAGACCTTTTCCAATGATGTAGTCTTACTCTATGCAAGCTGCTGATCATTTTCCACTACTAAAATGTAGCCGTAAATAGGTTTGAAGACGACTTATGCCGTCTGAAAGTCCTCGCGCCGAAAATGCTGAAAATAAAACTTTACATTAACTTTCGTTGCAAGTGCCAAGGAGTGCCACGCTGGGACTTGTTGGGTCAGACCCACAGGACCCCTGAGCAGCCTCCTGAACAATTTTTAGCTGCTAATATCTGCTACTCCGACGGCAGCATGATATTATCTGATATGAAGTCGGTTGCGCGAAATCGGTTTTAATCACTCCGCGCAACCAATTGTTGATATTTCACTAAGATTCATCACGCAGATAAGTGGTCAAAGGCTAAAATAGGCTAATTACGTGCAAAAAAAGGTACTGGATGCAGCAGTAGTAGTGTAATTTTTTTTTTTTTTTTTTACATATTGGATATTTCAGAAATTTAAATTGTTTCTGCTATTTATCATACTAATAATGAATGGTAAAGAGGTTAGAACTGTTATCATAACTTGAAATAATGTGGCTTCTACTCGCGCTGGTTGGTATCTTCATGTTACAATAATTATAAACACGGCAATTATAGAAATTTCGAATATCATGTAGAATATCTTTAAATTTCACCTGTAGAAAGTCAATATTAATAGAACTAATATAGTAAATATAGACTTATTACAAATTTTAGTCCGACTACTTGTACCAAAAATTAAAAAAAAAATAATTCATATTGATAAATTAAGCTGGATGTAGCTAATTAGGTAAATGTGGTAGTGGATGAAGTAGTCGAGAGTTAACGTATTGTTTGGTCATGAAGGGCAAATAGAAATGTTGTTTAAAATCTTGTTTCTTCTATTTTATTTAATTTTTTTTTTGTTCCTATATAAACAGCAGTATTAACATATAAAAATATGAATACCTGCAATGCTGCCTATAAAGCAGGTGGAAAGAGAAAAGGACGGCTGCAAATATTTTAAGAAGTGTCGAACGTTTAAATTATAGAAATGCATTCATTTGCGAGATGGAAATCAATGTTTTTAGTACTTTTCAGGAACAACTAATGTAAATAGCAATTTTTCTCGGATTTTCATCACTCAAATGGTAAAAGTAAAGGCAGATTTGAAATTTACACTAGAAATTACCCTACGACCATGCTCCTTGATTCAAAATGATGCGTTTTAAAGCCGGTTTCGAGGTGGTTCAGGAAAGCAATGTTTTTAGTATTCTTTAGGAACAATTTGTGTAAATAGCAATTTTTCTCGGATTTTCATTACTCAAATGGTAAAAGTAAAGGCAGAATTGAAATCTACGACAAAAATTGCCCTTAGAAAGATCTCCTTAATTCAAAATGATGCGTTTTAAAACCACAGTTTCCAGGTGGAAATCAATGTTTTTAGTATTTTTCAGGAACAACTTATGTAAATAGCAATTCTCTCGGATTTTCATCACTCTAATGGTAAAAATAAAGGCAGATTTGAAATCTACGACAAAAATTGCCCTTGGAAAGTTCTCCTTAATTCAAAATGATGCGTTTTAGGGCCACAGTTGACAACAAAACGCAAGTGGTCGAGCGCATGTCCGGGCAAACCGGCCTTTCGCCACACCGTGCGCCGGAGAGAGCGCAAAGTTCGGGTTGCCTTTATCATTTTTCAATACTTACGTAAATCATTCACTATCGGAGATGTGGGTAAAATGCTTCCATGCAAGTTCCACAAAGTAGGAAGACAGATCTTAAAAATGTACAATCATCACTTTTAAAACACCCATGTAGTAGGAAAGTGTTGCGAATAAAATTAGAGGTAATTCAATACGAATGCATGCTTCTTAAGAATATGTCTTCGATAATACAGTGAAAGCTCGCAAAGTCGAATTGTGCAGGGACCGACAAAAAAATCGACTTAAGTGGCAATTCATCTTAACCAGAACTCCACTTAACTTATGGACGTGTCCAAGGACCGAAAAAAAAATTCGACTTAATCAGCATTTCTTCTTAACCGTAGTTCGACTTAGCGAGCTTTTACTGTAATTTGAAAAAAAAGTGCAGATAAAAATAATTGTAAAAAGTTGAAGAGACAGATTTTAAACTTAAAGGGTTGATGTTTTTACGTGAATTATGTTAAAATGCATGCATGATAATAATATAAAGATCATTTCGTTTGCCATTTCTCTTGTCGAACGATGCAAGTTGGAGAAAAATTTAAACGTGTTTACTCATATAAAAACCACATTTCTATAGTAGAAAAACATTAGGTTTACTGGGTGATTTGAAGCGTCCGGGTGCTGGAGCTGCCTTAACATTTATAACGCTTACCGACGGAAAAAATGGAATGATGTAAGTATCAAAGAACGCATCAAAAATTCAAAAATAGAGGATGGCGAGCTCAAGACGAGGTGGAGAAAATTGTGAATATGGGGGTAAAATATTACCTAATATATTTTATTTATTTTGCCTCTGGCGTAGCGCGACGGTCACTGAACCTTCATAAAATATCTCAATAGAAGAAGAAATGAGTGATGCTACAGGGTCATTCCGAGCAAAAGAGGAAAATATGTTGAGACCTAGGTGAAATCATGTAAATTCTCAGGAAATTTCCGGTTATTCAACCACAAACTTCATTATGCTCTGCTTCAGAGCAATCGGATTGAGCAATGCTATTTTTCTCGGATATTGACGCTGCGTACATCTAGAGTTGCTCTTCACGCTCTCCGAGCAAAATCTAGTACTCTCTTTCAATCTACATTTTCTGACTCGAACACTATTTGCCGAGAATTTGTCATTATTTTCGAGAGTGAAAAAGAGCCTGCGAAATCTGATTGAAGCCTCCTGATTGATCACTGAAAGTGGTTGATTCAAAATCATTTTAGAAATTCAGAGGAGGACAAAGTTGATCTATAAAAATTACACAGTCTTGTGATTAAATACGATTTAAATCTATGCGACGAATTCACCATTGAATTCTTAAGATACAAGCTCTGCAAAGTTTCCTTTGATTACCGAGAATTTAACGTTTCAAAAATGTTACAGCCCCCCCCCCCCCTCATTGCACAGAATCAAAAGTGTGAAGAAAAAGTACTTCGTGGCAATTTCTTATGCAATGCACTTTTCACTTCTACAATGCGCACAGTGCAGTTTTGTAAGTCGCGTACAAAATATTTAGGCGCGCTGCAAGATTCCTGCAACGCTTTCAAGAAATTCCCGATTCCAATTTCCTTTTTATACAAATGTGAAAACTCCTTCGTCTTTGTTTTCTCTCATAAGTAGATTGCTGCAAGCAGAGGTCGATGGAAATGGTCCGATACTTAACATATCTGATTCGAGAGCCTTTGCAGTTGAAATTCATTTGAGAGGCTTGGAGGATGAGAAGCAGAAATGCAGTTTTTGAAAAAATTGAGATATTGATGATTTCAAGTAAAACTAGTCTTAATGTATATTCTGTGAAAAATTCGCTACAAAACTCCAATTTTTAAGCATCAAAATTAGTTTTGAACTTTCTTTCCGCCATAAGGATCCGTGTAATTTCGTAACTTTACACACATATTTCGTGAAATAGCAAAAACTTTACCTGTGCGCCTTCTCCTTTAAGCTCCTCATTTCTGGTTCGCACGAATTAACAGACGTTTTTTAAATCCTTCATGAATGCTGCAGTATTTTGTTGTGCCTAGATGTTTCTTATTTACGATAGTTAAAACGTCTCTGTGCAAGTCTGCAAGGTACAAGATTCTTGGAACACTCAAACTGCACATAACATTCCTGTACCGTCCTTATTTTTCGGAAAGTTCTAAAATCGGACAACAATTCTTTCCCCAAAACGAGGGTTTAAACTCAGAAAAGTTCGGTTTCGGAATAATTCGAATGGCCTCCGCCTGCAGTGATCTAATTTTGAGCTCCAAATCAAGAACTTGTTGACACATTTACTATCTCGATCCATTCGGGGCACGCTATCGCTAACCCACAAGAAGGAGAAAAAATACACTGTCGACGTAAATGAGTTTGATCATTTTAACGCTCTGAATTTGTCGAGTTCCGAGGATATGAATTGTTTTCCTTCTTTGATTTATCTGCCTCGAGGCTGTCAGGACCGTATGAATACCCAGTCGGTTATTTTAAGCACTCCGTATCATAAAGAGAGCCTGTATTTCCCACTGCAGGAGAAGAGTCTTATGTGCTGTTGTGCTGAGAAAGAGCACCCTGTAAGCAGTTAAACGGTGCTAAATTTCCCCGAGTAAACTATTTTTATGGCGAGTATCAATGTAAGTGATTTGTCTTGAAATTATCAGAGACACTAGGGTGCACCGCGAATGACAATCGATGGAAAATTGGAAAGAAATGATTCAGGCATTTTTCAGAAAACTCAGTTTTTTAATAAGAAATGTTTCAACGTTCAAATGTTCATAATGGATATTTTCGTTAACGCAGCAGTGTGTTGAGCAGTTCCGCGCTATGGTGTAAGAAGAAAGGAATGATTGTCTCACGATATAATTGAAGCTGATGTGTCCCTTCTTTCATACACGCTACCAGCAAGCTAAAGCGTTGCCTAAATGGACCAGGGTCGGACTGGCTCGCATCTGAGGGCGTAGGCCCTTGGCTGGTTAAAGGGGCATAATGTAATATTTCCTGGTAGGGCATCTACCCTACGTGAAAAGGGGTTCAGAAAATTTTGGCAAAGCAGCACAAGTTTGCGCTATTTTCAGACTCAAAGTTTATTAATCGTTCAGAGTAAAAATTGCAAAATTGAACGTATTGAAGTAACCGACAGACTTCTGAAATTAAGAAAACATAAAAAATTAAAGCCACTGGACGCATCGAAGCACCGTTATTTCTAAAAGAACCGAGCCAGTGCTGTGGTTTACACGAGCTTAAGACGTGGGTCTGCAAATCTATCCTGAAAAAGAATCAGACAAGAAACTGAAAAAAGAAGAAAGATAACGAGTATCAACACAGCCGAAGACAGGACAGACGTATTCGGGCTTCTTTATTAACTTTTCTTCCGAAACACCTCATTGACAGCATATAGCAGAGCATTGAGAACTCACGCTTCGCGTCATCGCGCCTTCAGTTTTTAAGATGCAGCATGGACGTCCATCAAGTACGAATAGTTGTATCTCTGCGCCGTCGTAAACGCGCATCCTTTCCCTCCCTCTATTTCCATATTGTGCTTGTTTCCCTTTGTCTTATTCGTAATGGTACTTCAAGAACTTCGTGAGTAACACAGCCGAAAAAGCCCTAAAATATATATAGGGTATTTCTTGCACTTCAGAAATCTAGACGACTGGTTAGACTAGACTTAGCTAGACTTAGGCTAAACGCGGTCCAGGTAGCCTCCACCTCTACCCAAACTACCATAGCTTTTCACGGTATAATCCCCTAAAATATAGGGTATTTCTTGCACTTCAGAAATCTAGACGACTGGTTAGACTTTGAAATGTAAGAGCGCAAAATAATCACGTTGAGCATATAAAAAAATTTTACAATAAAATCCGTAACGCGCGGTTTGCGAGGGCACTTTTATAATGTCACTGGATCCGCAGGCACTTCATTCTTGCCCACAGGCAATAATTTTTGACTAGAGAGAAATGTAAAAAAAAACCTGACCTTAATATACAATCCATCTTGCTAACTGCTGCACACGTTTTTTTGCGTATGCTTTCACGTGTATTAAAACATTTTGTTCTTGCAATTTAAATAAAATAATCACGAAACGAACGGTTAGGTGTGATTGAAATCATGCGTAAGAAAAAGTTCTGACAATATTTTGTTCATGCAGGTTGGGTATGAGTAAGAAAAAAAGTAAAAATCTGATGGACGCAATAACTGAAAATGGGTGATACGGACCACGCAAATTGTGCGTTATGGAGTTGATGTTAGATATCTATAGCGCGCAAAGCGTGATTTTTGTGCAATTTTACATGTGTAGTCAGTTTATCCAGTTGACTGTATCTCTTGTGTAAAGCGTCCATTTTATCCCCGACGGAAACTTATTTGTTTGAAATAAATGGATCATTACGTAATGCTGGACTTCAATCTTACACATTCTCTTGTTGTGCACTTTAACGTGGTCGCAAACCTCTCCTATCCTTGCGTTGCGTAATTTTTAATCGTCCTTCCTCACTAACGGGGTAGATCGCGTCGTCATCATGTTTCTAAGGGAGAGAAACCTCCGTTATTGAAACTTTGAAACTTTGGCTCATGACAGATAACCAGATTGTTTTGCAAAAGCGTGATATATTTCGACGGTGTACAATCACATAACTCGGTTTGCGACGTCGCAGACTTCCTGTCATACTTAATTTTTCAAACGAAAAACTACTCAGCGGCAATTCTTTAAAATTGCCGTGATTTTTCATCTCTGTGCGAAGACAATTCTGCAAAAACTTCAAGGAATGATGTCAATTTGTTCTCCTTTAAAAAAATAACATAGAGGCGGAGATTTTCAGACACTGCAAGCGAGATGTGTGATTGCGGATTTACGCCGTCGATTTAATCATAAAAACGGTGGAATCCGAAGCACAAAATTGACATACTTCTTAATCGTGGGATGAAAAGGAAATATTATATACAATCAGCCTTCCAAACTAGTCCCTCATTACTTCATGACAACGGCGAAAAGCTCGGGTTACCTGTCTCCTATCATATTTTATATATATCCTCATACAAGAAATGTCAAAATCTTACATTATTTTTTCTTTCTCTGCCTTGACACGTCCAGCTTTGCCAAGTAGGTAGCCTAGGCAGTTCTCTAGATGTGACAAATCACGGAACGACGAAGAAGGTGCTTTTAGAATTTTTTTGTATCGTTTTGTCTTTCAATTACGCGGGTGAGATTTGACGAAAAAAGGTCAAATTTTCTGGAGGAAGACATAATTTTGTGCCGATTTTTGACACTCCGAACTCCGAAACTTTATTTGTCACTGGAACTATCAAGGAGGCGGGGAAATTAAAGTTATCTCGGACTCGGGAGGGCACAAATAAGTGAAATTCAGGCATGTGCTTGAATGTATTCTTTTTATTTATTTTTTTTTTTTTAATTGGTTACAAGCGAGCTTTCATAATGAAGATATACACTTTGTTTCTAGCTTAAATAAAGAGAAAATACAAACAACAGAAATCTATTCTCAAACATTTTAAAGAAATTGGCTATAACTCGGTTTAACGAGATAAGTAAGACCATAAATTTTGTAATATTATGCAGAAACGTGTTTTCTAGTTTAAGCATCAACTTTGAGCTTCCGTCAGTGGTTACACGGTACTTTTGACCCAGCTCTATTTGCTATAAAAAAATAAAGGATAAAAAGTCATGCTGGTTCCAAAGAGCAAACTAAGGAATATGCATATTTGTAAACTTTAAGTGATCTTAATCTAATTAGAATAACTTAAGTGCTTCGTTGCGTCATTTTCGCTACAAACCGCGTGTTCTCACTGTGAACCGCTCGCGCGATGGACACTCCGTCAAATTGCATTTCCCGCCAACCGACTCGAGTGCGTGCATCTACCAATCAGTTTTAACCCACGTTCGCGCGCTCCAGAATTGGCGGGAACCGCTGCGCATGCGTGGATTACTTTCGCAGATTGCCATGTCTGCGCTGCTCTTTATTAGGAGGACCCGATCAAGAAAAACTGGCATTACTTATGGAGAAATGAAGGATACTCGAGGAAATATATATTATCAAACATATTCTGTAAAGTTTTATCAAAGCGTATTTTAGGAGGTAGATATTGAAAACCCCTCATCACGTCTTGAAGTTGTATCATCATCTTAATTTTGTTTGAGTATGTCCAAAGCGGAACCAGTGAGAACGAAAACACACTACTCGAAAAAATGAAAATAATCAAGACGTACACAAAACTGCACAGTAAGTGAAGAAATTGGCTTCAGGAAAACATTTTTGGTGCCGAAAGACAAGTACTTTAGGACATTTTAAGGGTCCAAGTTGGAACTGATGCGCTAACTTTGATGACCTTTATGAAAATTGACTGTCTTTAATCAAAATTGAGCATTTTCGAGTTACCGAGTTGGTGTGGTTTCGTTCTCACTGATTCAACTAAGAGTGGAGGAGGACCGATTTTCTCCACTTAGGTATCAATGTGCAAGGGAGCGTTCAAAAATCACACAACGCACTAGGTATATCGGAATTCTTGCCCCTCCCCCCCCTCCCTGGTCTGCGTGGCCGCCTAGGAGATGGTTATAGAACTATCTTAAACCACCACTACCGCAGGTAATGAATTTCCTTAAACGCAAGGTGAAAAACGGTATTTTTCGTGTGAAATTTTGTAAGGTTGATCTTAAATCGTGAATCCATTACCGTATGAGGCATTTTGCGATAGAAATTACTTATAACTTTATCGCAAAATCGTTGAATTGAATGGCCCACTCAATCGAATATTCAAGAATCCGACGGCGATGACAAGTTCAAAACATAAAGCTGAAATTCTAAGAGAAATGGTGTTGTATAACATTCAACGAGTCAACCTCAGGCAGTTGAAATCACGTATCATTTTCGTTATCAACAGTCTGTGTCATTTTTGAGAAGCCCTCATAAGAGCACAGTGGATTATTACAAACAATCTCAATGATAAGCACACTATATGGACGTATTTCTTTCAAACGGAACCATGTGCATTATGACGTGAGCCCTATTATGCACATATTCTTATGGGCTTCAGGGCTCATGTCTCAATGAGCATAGTTCCGTTTGATAGAAATACGTCCATATAGGCTCCGCGGGCAGAGGCGCACCGTGGTCCCGCAACCAGATTCTTTTCGACAAAAAAAGAGGATTTTTGAAATGGATGGGTGCGGAATAATTTGATGGGAAAATAAGTCATAAATGAGCAACGTGTTTTAAATTAAAGAGCTGTTATCATAACTTCTCTAACTAATGTATTTTTTTCACTTTTGGTAAACGTTTGTTGTGAAGGCCTTCTCATGCGAGGGGGAAAAAATTACACCAAAATTCGGTTAGAATGATAAATATATAGCACAAAAAGTAATCCAAGTCTTTGGTTAATTTTAGGGTGTGCGAGTTGTTCATTGTTATCTTTGCTAAATTAAATGCAACTTTCACCAACGTAAACCAAATTTTGTATTGGTTTGTGTCTCACTTCCTACATGGACCGAAAGTTTCACGAGGTCACAAATATTTTTCTCAGTGTTCCGACACGAATTCCATGATTTTTGCGGATTATGGTAGAAGAGAACATTTAGATGTATCCGTTCTGTAAAATGTTTGAAATATGACCCAAATTTTTAGTATTTTGTGATAAAATTGTGATTTTTCCGTTGTGAAGAATTTGAATTTTCATTTTTTGGTATTATTTGCATGTTATTAAGATATACAGAGCCAAGACCTTTTACAACACCTTGAGATGTCTGATCTCATCAAACTTTTGGAATGTGACTCATCAAGCGACCCTTTGAGGGTGCGAAACATTGGCGGTTTTAGGATGTTGACGACCTTGTTTTCTCTCCATTTAAACCTATGAAAATGTATCGATTCTCGGAGAAACCAGGTGCTCAACCCAGAATCGATTATTCTACACAGGTTTAAATGGAAAAGAAACAGTTTTGCCGACATCCTCGATCAACCTTCAACTCGAAACGTTCTCCGGAAGTTCTGTCGAGTAACGGCCAGGGATATACGCTGTGCCCCATGATGTTTTCTCGTAGCTATAAGACTTCATTTACGAGACATTTTTCAATGATACATCGTTACATGCATACTTGCACAGCAAAAGATGACTAAGTAAATCAACTTAAACGCCTTAAACGTAATTTAGGATAGAAAAACTAGTTTGTTTCGTTTATTTCAGAGGCAACATGAGAGTCATTGAAATTACACTGTCGGAATATGTGGGTCTAATTAAGGTCATGCACAGTGCACTTGACTCCTCCAGATGCGGCATTACTCATTTCAGAAAAGCCTTGGAGGGGCGGAGGGGGTAAAAGTTCTTGAGAGTAAATGGGGGAAGCAAAGTTTCAAATAATATCTAAAAATGCCTTAAAATTGATACAAATTGAATGAAGTTTCCCTTAAAATGAGCTTTGATAAATTTCCCCATCCCCCTGGCCTCCCTAAATGATGTCTTTGGGTTCATTTTTGCTGACCTGGATCCAATTAAGGTCTATACTTCTAATGGGGTTCGTTGCATATCTTGAACGAAATGTCACGTTCAGATGCAACAATTTTCGGAGTTCGTCAGAGTGGCCAGACATCTTTGTTGAATCGTTCAGGAACTACTGAGTGTCAACTAATTAAGAACTGATTCTTGATGCAATATTCTGAAAGTGAAGAAATTGAAACACTTTTTGTGGAGTGTCATACACGAAGATGACTTTGAAACCAATTAGTGGTTCATATGGAACACCACTAAATGTCGTAAATGAACTAATAATTCTCGATCTGTGAACCACACTAAGGTATCTCGTACCATACCAAGGTATATATACCATCAGTGAGGTATATGCGCTATTATTATTAGTTGCCTTTACTACTTTTAGTGGTGTTCTTTATAAACCACTAATTGGTTTATAAGCCATAGCTTTTCCTCAGTGTAGAAAAGTCTTTTTTAGACTTTCTTTGAAATATGTATGATAGGTCTGTAATAATTAATGGTTTACCCTTTCCCTTCTCAAATATTAGTGCTCTTGTATAATTAGATCAGAATATAGAACATTGAAAAAAGAACACGCAAATAGACTGGGTGATTAGAGACGTATAGTGATTTCGATTTACACGAATCTCGATGAGGTAAAAGTTGTCAGGTATAATCGGATCACAGGATACGACTTCCTGAGGGCGGTCTTGAACTTTAAGGGGTGGGACACAATTTCTTTTTGTCTATTAGCATCGACAAAATGTTAATTCTTCTTATCACTCGATTGAGTAGTTTAAAGGTATCAGTCGACTTTTGAATAGCGCTGTGCCTGTACGTAATCACGTCCTTGTTTCCCGCGCTAATTCGGCCCTAGACCATTGTGCAACGCTGATACAATGTTGTCCACGCAGAGTTGCCACTTCACGGTATTGTCAAAACTACAGCGGCGAATTCAGAAAGGCGATAAGACATTCAGTAAGACTCATATTTTTCAAAAACCAGGGTGGAGAGAAAACTTTAATACTTCGATTTTTTCGTAGATGGGAGACGGAAGTTAATGAGACAAAAAAAAAAAAAGTTGAAGTTAAGAAACTGATCTGTTCCTTCCCTTGGGTCTGTAAGAAAATTGAATTCAGCAGAAAGAGCAGGTTTTTTTTTTTTTTTAGAATTTGCATCTGCCACCAATTTCTTCATAAAGGAGGTACTGCTTTAAAGCAGGAGTGGAGATTCAAATTCTTTATTTAAGGTGATTCGATGGACGCCATATTTTGTGTCAGAACGGCATGCGATATATCGCATCAATCGGTTCCATTTTATCAGCTACTCGTAATTTTTCTCCAATTTTAAGATCGCAATTCTGTTGTCAGGAGACTAAAGCACTCACTTACCAATTTTAAGAAAGAAATTCAACGTAATAAAGGCGTGGTTTTTTTAGAGAGAAAATATAGCATTCGAGTGCAGTTTCGATGTCAGTATCGAATGCAATGTTTTCTCTCTAAGAAAACCACGCCTTTTTCACGATTAATTTCTTCGTTAAAATTGATAAGTGAGTGCTTTAGTCTCCTGACAACAGAATTGCGATCTCAAAATTGGAGAAAAATTACGAGTAGCTGAAAAAATGGAACCGATTGATGCGATATAACGCATGCCGTTCTGACACAAAATATGGCGACCATCGAATCACCTTAAAGAGTAATCACAGAAAAACCACACAAATTTCAATTTACAATTTTCCAGGAATCCACATCAGTCAAGGACGATCGAAAGTTTTCACATTGCAAAATTTCCTCCGTTGCGTTGCTTCATTTCTGCAGCAAAAAATCGGGCAACATTATTTGCCGTTACATTTTGCAAATGAAGAATCTTCCTCATATGAATAAAGAAGTCCAGTGAAATTTGTGCGACTCAGAGAAGTATACATCTTAAGCTAAAAAAAGATATGGAAATTTGGAAAAGTTAACTTGATACTTGGACGAATAATTGGGCGAAAAACGGGAGGAAGAAACTGATTCTATTGACCTGAGGATCCTTTTCAAGAAGAGGAAAAAATCATTTATTTATGCTGCAATGGGTGAAAGTGAAGAACATGCAAAGCTGCTATTCGCTGTTCCAATACGATTCTCCTCCATCAATCCGAAGCCTTCTATGCATTGGATTATCCTTGGTGTGGGCATCAAATCCTAGTCACAAGCGAAGGAATTTCTGGAATTTGCTTACTCAAGTTGACATGCCAGCGAGAAAATCCGGGTCAGTTTCCTCATAATACAGAGCCTTTCGCGTAAAATGAAGTTGTTTCAAAATTAAACTTAACCACATTAGAGAAGAAAAGAGTGTAAATATACAAATATTTTTTTTTGTTTTTTTTAAGACGCCGAGGCATTTATCGGAAAATTCTTAGCTTAGACACCAGACAAAAACTTGCAAACAGGAACTACTATACTTATACCTATCTGAATTATCTATTAAAGACCGATCTATATTTATAGAGATGTGAACGTAACATAATCATGTTGTTTCTAAAATTAATCAGAAATGGCGGTTTCTTATACTGTTGAAAAATTCAGTCCTTGTAGAATTGCCGTCCGTTTTGGGGTCAGACACCGTAAACTGGATTACATTTCGCAATAAGGAACCACTATTTCTGGCCCATTATAGAAACAACATACACGCCATTGGTTTCCCTGTGCGGATATGTGCTTTTATGGGAAAGCCAGAGATAGTGGTTCCTTATTGCAAAATGTAATCCAATCAATGAATTTTGGAGTGGTAAAGGTATTCTGCCGTGCTAAGGAAAAACGCCGCATGGGCCTCCTGGCCTGGCCTTTCTTTTGACAAATATTGAATTTTCGGGAATGATTATGAAAGATTTCTCTTCCGGTTTTTCGGAGGATTTCGTTCGAAAGATCTAAAAAGTTTGAAAATTTCAAGGAAGAGTATTCTTAACTTTCTTCAAAAATAAATATTTTCTGATGAGAATTCGACAACATTCAAATGCTTATCCGGCGGTTTTACTTAGCACGGCAGTATTAGAGCCGGAGCAATGGATGTACGACGACTTTAAGTCCAAGAATTACAGCCTCTGGACCCTGTAAAATCGATACTTCTACATGACCTATAGTGACGGCTTTCAGACCAACATTTGTCTCCATCGGTGAAAGGACCATGTCAATAGAGCATAATCTATTATTTCAAAAGAAAAACAGAAAATATTATGACTTAAACCTCATAACAGGATGAGAATGGAGCGATGAAAAAATCATAGAAAATTTCAAGTTATAACGTTGATTTGTTTCCTGTTCAAAAATATAATATGGGTGAAAAATTTGAAATTTTACGATTGAGGTAAGTACCTACTTGGTTTCGGCGTGCTGTCATCAATTTGTCTCAAAATAATAATTTTTCTGCGATGTTGACACGCGGTTTCTGAGGAACATTTCCATAATATTGCAGCAATGTCGCTTTCATGGATCTGGGCTTGTTCTTGCAGACTGCTGCACAAAATGAAGGTCCTAACCCAAATTAACTGACAGGCACAGCCACATGTGCCAAATTTCGTAAAAAAATAAAGTTTTTGCAGCACTTCAGTGTTAAGTTCAAAAATTATGTTTTGAGAATGGACCTAGTGAGTAGGTATTGTTCGAATGGAAAATTTTATCTGGAAGTCCCTCAACTCTTGTAAAATTTTTAATACTCACCCAAGATACCACTAATACGAACAAATTAAGAATCTATGAATTATACACTTATAGTTAACTCTTAAAAGAAGGACTCATTCCGCCATGTGGGCCAAGACAGACTTATGTGCAATTTTCTGAATGTTGCTTCGATATGCTTTCAACAAAAAACAAACCAATTTCTAGGTTTGACATCAGAAGAAAAAGGTACAATTTTGCAAAAGAAGTAAGTATAGTATTTCTGCAGGACTTACTGCTATTCTGACGAAAATGACGCCAATTTCTGTGGCCAATTTATGTGGGCCAAGACAGACTTATGTGCAATTTTCTGAATGTTGCTTCAACATGCTTTCAACAAAAGACAAACCAATTTCTAGGTTTGACATCGGAAGAAAAGGGTCCAATTTTGCAAAAGAAGTAAGTATAGCTTTTCTGCAGGATTTACTGCTATCGTGACGAAAATGACGTGCATCTGATCTCGGATGGATTTTGTCGGAGCGGAATTATTCAATTATCATATGAGTTAGATTGGTGAATTTTGAGGAAAACTAATTTTGAAAATTTTTTCGTCACTGCTCCATTCAGTATACAACACGGAAAAATGGTGGGAATTCCTCTTCCACTCAGCTTTCATGATGTAAAAAGACGAAGAGCTCTACGGCTAGGGGTCATCAAATTAGAGTGATGATTTATCCAAAGTAAAAGAGCACATGACAATGATGTATTCTTGATTCATTTCCGATGCATTTATGGATCTATTCGGTGCTTATTTCCCTCCTCAAACGAATAGATTATGCAAATGGCAAAGAGTGACCAAGTACTCACTATTCATGAGCCATCGGAAATACGACGTTCACAGTTTGTTGGCATCTAAACTTCAAACACACGTTTACGAGGAAAATGTGTTGACGTATCCAGAGCGCATTGTACCTCTCTTCGTCTTATGCTGCGTTCTTTATCCTTATGAAGCCCATTTTGTGGTCCTTTTTTAAATCATAGAGTACATAGAGTCGTAATGTAAAGTGGGAGAGCTGGCGCCATATTCTGCTCGACGAGTTCCGAGCCCGGTGTGCGGGGTCACTTTTTCGATACACATTCGATCCAAAATGGCGGTGTGGAATATGGCCGGGTCCCCGTGTATCGCAAACAATCGATTATGTATCGAAAAAGGGACCCGGCGCCGCATAGGAATCTTGGAATTTGGGACCTGGAAAATGCTTAAAAGTGGCGCCAGCTCTCCCACTTGCATTACGACTCTTTGTACTCTATGTTTCAAATAGACTGCGTTTTTGTACTAAGAAACTACCATCTATGGCTCATTTTAGAAGCAACATCATAAACCATTAATTTCCTCACACAGATAAATGCCTTGGTGAATGAGCAAAAAATATAATTCCTCATCGCAAAAGGTAGTCCAAGTATGCATAATCGATGCTAAAACCGACTAAACCACGTATCTTAGTTTGCAACGTTGCAAATAGCTCCTCTTTAATTTTACTCATTCAGATAAAGCCTGATCATCGTGGTTACAAAAATTTCGTGTGATTTCTTTTTGTTCTTTTAAGACAATTCTCTAAAGATGTTGCACAAAAATTCGAGAAAAATGGTAAAATATGATCAAAAGTTTTACATCGCCGCAATCGAGATCTGTAGTTAGGTAGTCACGCCGTCGAGATATGAACTTGAAGCACCTACATGGGAAAAGTTTTGCCACGTCAGATGTTACTCTCTGATTAGTTTCACCAGTTTGACGCTTTGATAGGGATCTCAAGAACCATTGTACATCCGTCCAGAATAATTTGCAGCTTGTGTGCATTATTCACAATCTCTAAAAAAACTGCACTATTTTCTGAGGAAAGCGAAATTGTGGGCTGAAATATCCAAGATTTACGACTGTCTCAGACAGGAAGTCCAAAAGCAAGAGTTTCTTGATGAGAGAAGTCCAGATGAAAAGTTTTTGAATCAAGAAGAGCCTTTGAGCTTAGAATTTTATTCCGACATAACTTCCTTCATTTTTATCAATAACCTTCATTCGAAAAAATTGAGATACAAAGTGGAGTCAGCCCAGAATCTCCAGCCTCCCTTCCCACCTGTATTTTAACAGCGTGCACGGCTGCTCTTTCACACTCGGCATCTACAATTGTAAGTGTAATATATCAGCGGGGATTTTTTTTATTATTTTGCTTCTGAGGAATTATTTTCGAAGAAAAATGGTTCAAAATCAAGATGAGTATTTCGCACGAAAAGAGCGACAAAAAGATTATTATCTTTTTTATTGAAAAATTGCGACACATGAGGGCGGCCGATGCAGTCATTTAAAGTTTCACGTTAAACTGTGAAATGGAGGTGATGAAATTATGTCTTTGATATAGAATATTTTTTGAAGCGAGGAGCTCAAAAATACGCTTATTTTCGGCAGTAGATTTTGAAATTACGCATAAATTTTAGATTTTCCCGATGTGCTCATTGTGATTTTTTAGCCTCTTTCCGTGCGAAGCGACTCCTCTTTTCGCTCTTGCGAAAGTTGACGAAAGACCCATTGCGACATTTCTGCCCATCACTTGATTCCAGAATGCGAAATCCGAAATAAGTTCAGAACGCTCATGACGTCAGCAAGTTCAAGAGCAAAGGATATACTTGGCGTTTTCACTTTAAACTAGCCGGAATATATTTCGCACTTCGAGTGTATTTTCGGAGCAATTTCGCATTGCACCAATCCAACTTATTTGATCTGACCCGGCTCTTTCTTCATTTGCGTTAAAAGCGTCGTTAAACCGAGCACAAACGCGAGAATTCTTTGCTTTTTTTTCTTATTCCTGGCACCTCCAAACTTATCCTCTTTTCGTCTCACCGTCTTCTAGCACCGACTTCGTAAGTTCATCGCCTGGTATGCTCGCCTTGTGGTAGATACCTTGCGTTCTTAATTTAATCGGTGTTGTCGTTCCGCACGGAGAGAACGAAATTCGTGATCGTAAAGTCGAATCCGTGGGTAAAAACTGACACCTCCGAGTTCAATGCATCATTCGAGCTTGGATACTCAGCATTGTTTGATGGAGGCTACAATCCGGCGGACGAACTTCAAGCTATTTGTGCTTGGCTATGCTCTGACATGCTACAGAACACTGGAAAAAAACACATTGGATCTAGAGTCCAGACTCTTGAAAACATTGACGAGAATAAATACTCTTGATTCAATCAGATTTTGCTTAAATCAAAAGGAAATCCGCTCAAATTAAGAGGCTTGGTTCTTGCTTCAAGAAAAAATCTGATAGACTCAATAGTATTTTTTCTTGTCGATGTTTTTAGGAGTCTGGACTCTAGATCCAATGTATTTTTTTTCCAGTGAAAACAGCGGTAGGTGCCTTCCAGTGTGTTTCTTGAAATTTACAAACATGTTCAATTGAGGGGCATGGAGGACAATAATGCGCATAAGTACAGTTTTCGCTATTTCGAGAAATACACCTTTGAAGTTTCGAAATTACATGGATCCTTATGGCGGACAAAAAGTTCAAACTGACTTTTTCGTGCTTAAAAATTGGAATCTGGGAGCGAATTTTGCACAGAATATGCATAATGACTAGTTATACTTGAAATCTTTAAAAGTTCAATTTTTTCAAAAACTGCACTTATGCGCCATGTCCTCATAGCTCCTTAATTAAACGACGCGATGGGATTCATTACTTTCCAGAAAAATAAAGGTCCCATAACGGAAAACTATCACCGGTGGTATTTGCAAGCTTCTTATCTTTCGAACTACATTTGGACGTATTTCTACCAGACGGAACTATGTGCATTAAGACATGAGCACTGAGACCCATAAGAATATATGCATGATAGGGCTCAGGCCATAATGCACATAGTTCCACTTTACAGAGATACGTCCATTTTGCAATGAGGAATGAAGATTTTCGACACATTTTAGAAATAATACAACACACGTGCTATTCTTTTCCCGCTGCTGATAAGTGCTCATATACGGGCGAGCAAGAAATAGTAGTTCCTTATTGCTGAATGCAATCCAAATGTAAAATGATTCAACCGGAATCAGTATAACTGCATTTTGCATTGTTGCCTTTCCTCTTCATTTCTTTCAACAGGTAACGAAACATCATAAAGTTTTACAATTTTCCATCATATTTCCATTGGATTTTAAAGAATATAATTCGCAGAATCTTATGTCAGCAGACTGCTCAGTTTTATATTAAAGAAATAAAACACGAGGGAAAAGCAGGTGAAGTTCGATGCAGTTAGACTAACTCAAGTAAAATCTGTTCAATTATAATGGAAACAAGTGGACGGATTCTACCAGACTGATTGTGAGCCTAAATGCATTGCACGTTGCCTGATTTCGTCTCATATTTTACGTGTCTAACAGAGTATTAGGCAAAAAAAGATAACGTCTTGAAAATCTCTGTGGATTTTCGTATGATTATAAAGCACAAAATCATAAAATTTTATTTCAGAATGTGATTATTGATTGAAAAAAAAAAACATGAGAGAAAGTAGGCAACGACTGGTGTATTTAGGCTGATTTTGCTCAAAACTGTCCATATACTCGACTGATTTGCCACCGCACAGCAGCTCGGCGAGTGAATTACAGATGTGAATAAGAAGAAAGAGAGGGTCCAATGGACTAATTCTGCTATGACGTCAATGGAACTGGTTTGAGCGCGTGAGCTATCCGTTGTCTTTTTGAATGACAAAAAATGTTTTATTACACTATAAATAATGTAATATAATAAATGACCGATACGAAGGCTGCCGTATCGACGCAGCTCGGTGACAAATCACCGATCATGTTTATCCTTCTGTTTGCTTCCCTGAGCTCGCGTCTTCCACTCGGAACCAGTGGCATGGCGTGCTTTGCGATATATCGATTGATACGCCACTCAAACCTATGAAAAAAGGTCGATTATCAGGGTATTCGCAGCGAACACTTTCGATTCAGTAATCGATTCTTTACCATAGCTTCAAATGGCAAGATATCGATAATCGATCATTCACGCCACACCACTGCTCGGAACAGTGGCGAAGCATGGATCATCGACGGAGGATGTTTCCCCGTTTGAATCCATGGTGGATAATCGATTATCGATACCTAATGATCGATCATTTTCCATGAGTTTAAATGGCAGATCGATCGATTCATCGCGGAGCACTGACATGAATTCGGGCGCGATGTCCGTGTCTATGAAAGTATGAGAGTGAGACCCATATGGTGACATTATGCATGCGCCGACCAAATGCTAATGCAATGCTCCCGCGCCAAGGAAGTTCAAGCGAGGCGCGAAGGGTGTCTCCAGCTTTGCCAGACTGTCAAACTCACGTTTGTCTCGAGAGTATATATTTTAGCGACCCCGCACGTTACAGTAGTAACGTTGAATGCTACTCCCTTCCATAGAGTGTAAAAGTTACTTTCGGAAACGATATTTGGTATCCTGATGATGCAAAAACTTGCCTAGCAAAACGCTAGACTCGAAATTAGTCAGTCCAAAGCGGGCTGATTGTTGAAATTGATAGACAAAGCTATAGACAAAGAGGACAAAAGGGATATGGAGGGATCCTCTTGGTGGAAGCGGGTAGTTACCACGGACTATAAGACTAAAGTAATGACAACCCACGACTCCACGGGACAGGGCCGGGGGGGTGGCCACATGGGCCGCGAATTCATGGGGCGGCAAATTTTGCAATTTTTTTAAATGTATAGGTATAAAAAAATCGGATTCAGAAAAAAAATTATCCATGAGGAGAGGGGACGAAATCTCTCTTTCCTGAGAGTATAGTAATTTATAAGTTTGTCGTTTTTCGGTGATACAAGAAGTAGCATCTTTAATTAGTAGAGTGAGGAAAGGAACGTAACATGCAATTTGACCTGGAGCTCAACGCAGAGAGGAATGATGACGAGGACTTGAGATGAAAAAGACAAGCCCTCGGCGCGGTGATCGGCATGTAACACATATTAGCGCCTACAAGACTGCATGAATACTTCACCCATTGCGCCAAACACAGTGCGGTCAGGAGCGGTTGGCGTGAAACGTATAGCGCCTACAAGACTGCAGGAATACTTCACGCATTGCGCCAATCACATTGCGATCAGCGCGGCGCAGCGGCAGAAGTTAAAATTATTAAACCACATTTATGTTTGTTCTTTCATAATTTTTTGGTTCATTTCTTTAGAATGGAGGACCTTGTCCACATAGAGATAGGTTTACGGAACTTAACTCCCGCGCAAAGTTCCGTGTTTTGCTAGTAGTGTTGACAGGGCTTTCGCAAAAAATGTATCCAACACGAGTAGGTAAACGTGTCTTATGGACCCCTCTCCCTCCGGCACGTTCACTTGATGGTTTTTATTGATGTTTCAAAACGAATGAGAAGGGGGCGGCCCATGAGCGGCAAGTAGGTAAATCCGGCCGTGCCACGGGAGACCCTATTCTTGGATCGCATTTAGCAAAAAGGAACCAGCTCGATTACAGTGTTTTCAAAATCGTGCAGCTTCTCCTTTTCTTTTAAACATACTTAATATATGTGATGGTTGCAATGGACAAAAGAGGAAGAATGTAGACTAACTAAAGGCAACCCACGAGAGACCCGCCTACAATTAGTCTACCATTTTCTCCTTTAGCCTATAGGAACTAACCATTTCAACCAATATGATCGCTCCATACCCCCTATATCTTCTTTGTCTATCGCTTTGTCTATTAATTTCAACAATCAGTCCGCAGTTTTGGATTCGTCCTTGGGCTACATAGGGTATAGTGTTACATTCTAAGGGGCGGGAAACGGTTGGGAATTCATGACAAAACGTAACTACCCATGTATTAAATAAGAAACATTGCCCATACACCATCATCCTCCTGAGGAGCTTTGGGACCCTCCCTATAGCTCATCAATCATCACTGGACGAAAGATAGCGTTGACCTCTGAACTTCTTTTTCGCCTCTCCCGATTACATTGCTTAAATTGTTGGGTTGGGATCTCAACATTGTCTCGATTTGAATGAATTATAGAACAAAAGCACATCTACAATCGACATTTTAAAGAAAAGCCGGAGGTGTCCTCTAAATGTTTTCTATGTCATACTGACATTTTGCAACTTTCCGAGATTGAACGTCCTGAATTTTCGGGAGTTTTTTTTCGAGATTCCCTTGTCTTCTGGTTTAATGAGAAGATAACTATTCAAACACGGCTGTCATCGGGTTGCATACATCAACTATTGAAGGCGATGTCAGCGCTTACGACGGAAATTCTGATAAAGACTTTAATTTAAACAACCGAGCCGTTTTCGTTCTAGGGTCACCTGACAACATACTCGTGAAATACAACGTGGTAAAGTGATTCACATTTCCCTGGAGATAGGTAAGACCTTGGAAATTTCATGAAAAACGTACATTTGAAACGCGGTGAAATTTCATGAATTTTTCCCGTGAAATTTTAATGAAACATTGGAAAATTGAAATTGACCGCTGTTTCTCGAGAAAATGAGACTTTTAGAAAATGCATTCAAATTTCACGTGATAGTCAGGGGCAATCTCAGCGCCTGACCGCTATGCAGTTTGACTTCTCCCGAGCGCTACGCGTCGATTGTCATCACACGCCACTCGCAGAGCTTTAATCGAGCTTAAAGCTCAGAGCTTTTATCAGACCTTCAGTGATGGAATCGAAGGACGCTAAAAAATAGAAAAGAAAGGTGACATGACCATCGGAAAGGATTAATTTTGAGAAACATTGCTAAAAAAGCACCCAATAATGAAAAAATAATTTGATTCTTCGAGAGTACTCGACGGTTAAAAACGAAAACGCTGCTTGCGAAAAACCAGGCTGAAGTTTTCAAATAATATTACATTAGAAGTCTGATCCGGAATAAAATAAAAGAACAGACGGGTCCTCATCATACATCCTCAAAATTTTGCGATAAAATTAATTTTAATTACAAATTCAGTGTTTACTGCATAATATTATCATAATTCATGACCTTGCTCAAGCAAGGGCGAATGCAATCAGCTCATACCGTTAAGCTGACAAGATCCATGAAGGAGAGGAGTCATCAGCGAGGTGCTCTGCCGCGCTAAGGAAAAACGTCGTATGAACCTTCAGGCGTTGCCAAATTTCTTTTGATGAAACGTAAAGTTCCTGGTGAACTCATGGCTATTTCCCTCCCATTTTTTTAGATAATTTTGTCCGCAATTTCACCTAAAGATTCTGAAAATTTAAAGGAAAAATATTAATAACTTTCCTCGAAAACAAACATTTTATCGAAGGAAATTTGGCAATTCTCGAATGTTCATACGGCGTTTTTCCTTAGCACGGCAATGTTGTCGACTTTGGCCCCGGTTTGTTTTCATCGCTCTTACGTTCTTGATAAATGCACTTTGTGCTCATAATTGTGAATAAATATTCCCGAAGGTATTGAAAAGTGCTCGGTATAAGGTCTAAATAACGGACAATTGATTATTTGACATCAAACGTATTTTTCCCCTAAGCTGAAAAACTTTCGCTTCGAATCCTCTTTACTCAACTACTTCGCATTTGATGCGAAGTATTCAATCTCTCCTTTTTTCCCTAAGACTTGTCAACCGTATTTTTCAAAGAACTCTCAGTTCCTGCGGGTTAACCCTCGCTTAAATTTCCATTACTTATCCGATTGATTTAGTAAGAATTAGTCCCTCTTGCATAAGATACAATGTGATAAGGGCAGTGCTTAGCGAAAAGGAACAAAAGGGCGTGGGCTTAAGATAAAGAAAATTCGCTCGAAGTTTCATGCCTCCAAAAGGTTCATTTTAAAAAATAAACTTCATAATTCAAATTTTCGTGTACGAAATATTTGTCTGCGGTCATTAAATTTTTGACAGGAAGAAATATGATTCAAGACAAGCTTAAACTAATCTTAACTAATTTATTTTGTCAAATTCAGTGGAGTTCTCTTTCGTTTAACGGTACGACAATGTGCAAGCTCTGTTCGATTTAAAGATTCAAAGATACATTCCACACAAAACAATGTGGTATGTATCGATGGTGAATAAACCAGAAAAACACTATCATGACTGAATTCCTATAAAATTTTTGACCTCACATTAATTTTTCCAGAGAAACTGACTGATGTATCCGCAGTTCAAAATTTTGGCAAACATTTCTGAATGGTTATATTAAAATCTTGCAAAATTCCACAAGTTATTAAAAACTTATGTAAAACAAGCAGTGAACTCCAACACAATGTGTTGATAAGGCGCGTCATTAACTCGCACATATCAACCCCTTTAGTTTTCATTTACAGAGATTTCAAAATAGGCAAACAGCATAAAAAGAGAATTCACGATCCAACACTGCGAGGTCAAAGACGCACCTTGACGAGACCGTGTATTGTGAAAGTAGAAAGCTATTCGATCGAATTTAAGTTTTTTGATCTGCCTCAAGCAAAATCTTATCAGATTCTTGAAGAAAAGTGCTACGGAATAATTTAAGCGAAGAAAGGAAAAATTCTGTCGAACTCCTAGAAGATAAAGTCGATTTAAAGGTATTTTGGGGCTAAAATACCCAAATCACCGGTAGTAAAAATCCCGTTATATTATTGAAAAGAAATTGACTCGATATAAATGCAATTGCATTAAATACGTCTTGATTTTGTTATTTTAAACGTCTTTCCATGCAAAGAAGTTCAACCATGTCGTTGCTTTATTCATTCATGAATTGAAAGTAAGCAATCTACATCCCGAAAATCTACTGATTTGCCGTAAAAAATTGCAGAAACTTGATATACCAGGTCGATGCACCCACTCGTTGAATTTACCAACCAATTTTGTGAGTGCAAATGTGTAAGAATCAATATGCTATAGTCATTTTGGGTGCATTTATTTTTCATGAAACAATAATAATTTCAATCCCGAAAAACCATCAATTTTCCGTATAAAATCGAAAAAATCAAAATATGTCAACTCCCCGACGTGAAAATTAGATTCTACGTATGTAAAATGTAAATACTTATGTATCGATATGCTGAACAGAACTATGTGTGGACAGTCAGAAGCCCGCGGCAACATTAATTCAACAGAAAAACTGTAAAAATTAGATAGGATTTTAGCCGCTTTGCCCGCCTCTCCTCGCTACTTACAACAAACCGTTCTTATACTCATCTCAAAATTTTTCTCAGAGCTTTGGGTTATTATCAGCTTCCATTTAAACTCCGGTTCGATGGCCGAATCGGCTGCCAAAAAAGCAAGCCACTGTTGAGGGGTTCTATGAGAAATTCGTGATATTATCGGCTCTCAGGAAATCACCCCATGGCTAAAATTGGTGGTATAAATGTTTAAGTGCTTAAAATAATCGTATTCAAGAAACTAAGGAATTAAACTATGGAGTCAATTTCTTTTTAATAATATAACGAATTTACTACCGGTGATTTAGCTATTATAGCCCCAGAATACTTTTAAAGCGCCTTTGCGTTCCAGAATCTCGACGGAATTTTTTTTTTTTTTTTTTTTGCTTAAACGATTCAAGAAACATTGTAGTTAAAAATATAAAGATTTTTCGATTTGGACGTATGAAAAATGTTTAACTCGTTCAGGCACACCGTGTATTGTATGGAGTACTGCTGTTATTCGACCGTTGTCTTCAGGTCAAAATTCTTACAAAGAAGCCCCTTGCAAGAGGCAAATTTTTTGTAATTTCTCCCAGTTTTTTCAGCGTTAGGTATATAAATGAATTGTTTGTCAAATTTTGAGGTCAATTATATTTAATTGTAATTTATACTTTCTTTTTTTCCCCTTCATTTTATTTTTCGTATCGAGGAGTCGAGGTTTTGTTGATTTCTTCGGATTTCGATTACTGTAACTTCTCTTCTATTCGGCCGATTTTTATGAATGAGGTCTCTTTTTATTTGTGTTTTAACGGAGAGTAAGGAAAAAATTGCTAAATACATGCGAAACAATTTTTTTTGAAAATTGGATGAATCCTAGCGTGACGGTGAAATGGTTAATGAAGCGTGAGTAATTGGGGTACGGGTATCGGCCGCGTTGGGACCCAAGGCCCATTGTTCTTCGTGACGCCGACGCAGTGATCAGGAGCGTGGGGACGAGAGGGCTTAGTGGACTCCTGTATGAGCCACGTTTAGCAAATGGTCTAATGAGTCTCGAGGCTCATCACAGATTGCACTTACCACTATCCTGGTGGCCCCGGCTATCAGAGCAAGGAGTACCAACTTTTGAAAAGGATAACAGTGTTGTGGAGATATGTCAAAGCAACGTTGTGAACAAAACGGAGTGAGTGAAATTCTCATTCAAGGAGTGCCGAACTGGTCAGCCATCCTCGAATCAGTTCGCTTGCTTCCGCTTATATATGCATATTTTAAATCAGCGCGCCCCATTCTAAGGTTTTTTTAAAAAAAACCAAGAAACGTAGACTCTTGGTATTCATTACACATAAACTAGCGAGCCCCAGAATGAGAAACAAATTTTAATCATTATTATTGACGGATTAGTAAACTTTTTACACGCTTTGGAAAATCTCAGAAGTTCGCGGTAGTCACTTTTCGGTAAGGAACTAGGGGACTCGGTTATTGTATCGAGGGGGGGGTCGAAACGATCGCAAAGGCGGTATACTACGTATACGCGCCAAAATTGTAAAATATGGCGAGAAGTTTGTAAACTACAATTTATTATTTTGTAAACTAAGTTATCTTCCTTTTTAATTTCATCATCGATCACACAATCATAATAATTTATAATACCATATTATGACACATGTACGATATTACTGATCTAAACATGAATCTACCAAACAGACACAGGTGGGTGGTAATCACGGACACTTTTCTGGGTGCTTACAGTTAGTTCGCTTGTAAGATTTTTTATTGCTCGCTGTCTTTTTCGATGATGAGAAAAGTAAACATTAAAAAAACTTCAAGAAAATAATACTTTATTTTAGAAAAATTCAATGTTTTGATGGGGGGATATCTTAACTTTCTACGACTTTCAAGAGACTACGGCAATTTTTACGCCAGAGAAAATAAGGATATTTCAGGGGAGATATGACTACATCACAATCGAGAGGTGCATATTTTTTCTCATTCTGCAGTGTGGGAGGTGCAACGGTCAAAGGTGCCGTCAGGCAAGTTGCATCATTATTATTATACACAAATGTTTCAAGGTGAGAGATCGCCGTTATAAACAATTCAGAACCAGAAAATTGTTTGAACGAATGATGCGATCGGTCATGGGACCAATTTGAGCTGATATCACATTGGCGGGTTACTCTGGTGACTGTGATGATTCGCAAAAGAAAAGAAAAATAAAAAAGATAATTGTTCTACAGTCCAAGATAGGGAATAGTTTGCACATATAAATAGACAATTGTCAATGTTGTAACATGTAATATCTAAATGTGGTTTTTCAATCGTTATTTTTGAAGAAGAAATTATATGAGAAAACAATTGCAGCATCACTGAAAAAAAAAAAACATCGGTGTATTTACTAAGAAAAGGGTAAAATTACCAAGAATTCAAGATTCTATTTGATCCCAGTTTTTTCTTGGTAAAATCACCATTTATGGAATTGGTAATTTTACCGAGAAATCTCGGTAAAATTATTGAACTTTCGCGGTAATTTTACTGGACCTTGATAAAAACGCCAATATTTTTTATCGACTGTGGTAGAATTACCGAGATAAAATGGCAACGTTACCGAGAATTGATTACCAATAAAAGTGGTATTCTTACCTGAAAAAAAAACAGTAAAAATACCTGTTTTTAGGTGAGCTTACCAGTCTGTCTTTGTAAAATTACCAATAATTGGTAAAAAAAGTGAGATGGTAAAGGTACCAACGGACCGTGGTAAAAACGCCGAGAATTTTTTTTCAGTGATCGAAGAAACCATTTGGTTGCGCACACAGGCCAGGCTTCAAAAAATAATGATTTATGTACGAGTCTTCTTACTCAAAAGTTCCCTTGGGAAGTTGAGGGTCGTTCCTATATACGTGTCATGTATGGGAAGGACAAATATCAGCAAACGAGCATATTCTGCGTGTGTTTAAATCTATGTCCCCTTTCCGGCGGCATTCTTTGCTGGCTAGACGAAAAAAAAAGCCGATGCATTCTATTCCGCGTGTGCACATTGCATATGACTGTGGGATAAGAAACGAATCATCACCAAAGGGAAGAGGTAATATTAGCGCTGCCGCTCTTCCAACTACATTAATAATGATATCAGCCAAAGACGCATTGTTTCACAACGTTTATTGCGAGGAAATTTTATTAAATGAAAAAATTGGAGTATGTATGTATGTGTCGCTTTTATAGCGCTCTGTGGCGCTCTGCGACCCCTAGCCGCCAAAGTCCCCTATCTTCCCAAAGCCCTTCAGGGAGTTGGCAAACCCTCATTTCTTCTAAAACCCCCTGTCGCCACCCTTTCACTGGGCGTACTTTTCGTCTCCTCCTAGGAGGAACCCAATCAGGCAACTTTTTTGGCAGCCTTTCGTCCGTAAAAATTGGAGTAACATGATTTTTTTTTCTTCGGCAAGAAAACCGCAGGGGGCAAATGTCCCCCTTTTTAAAATTTTAGGAGAAAAAAACAGAAAAATGAGCGCGCCCAAGGCTATATAAATACAAAGAGGTCTTAGGGTCCTAGCGACCCTATTTTTAGCAGAAAAAATTTACGAATTAAGGAACAAAGACTAAAAATCTTACAAGTCACGATCGGGAGTACTCATCTGAAACCTTTTAAATGAACCTCCACTTTAACCGTTTGGAGAATTTGAAGTCAAAATCGTTAGGAATCCTGATTAAGTATTTTCCAATATTAATTTCTTCTCGTGTATATTTTGGGTATACAGGTATACGAATATTACTATGAACACTTCAAGATCAAATAGAAAAAGATCCAGCAAGTCTGCTCTTATATACAGGGTTATTCAAGAGTCACGCACCACTGGCCATGAGGGAGGTCATGGCCATTTGAAATTTTTGAGTTTACCCCCGCCCCCTCTCCCCGAGGGGATCAAAAACTGGAATGTACCCAAAAAAGTTTCCCCCTCGATATGAGGAAAAACGTCGTATAAACCGCAAATCGATACCAAAATTAGAGCTAAAGTTATGACCAGTGGTTCGTGACTTTTGAATAACCCTGTAATGTCAGAAGATAAAATACTGACGAATAAAGAAAAATCGTCTTAACAACCAAATTAATGGGTAAATGTAGGTGAAGTGGGAGGAAATTTTCATGAAATCGCTTGAACTCAAACTAAATTTCAATTCCGATCATGCATTCGATATAAAGATATTTTACATTGGTTTTTAAAAAACATTTCTAGGAATAAATCGCAAATTGGCAGCACTGGAAGACTTCCGTTCCCACTTTGCGGTTGGTAGAAATTTCAGCGTGAAGCATCGACGGTCGCAAGGATGAGCAGATGGTTGAATGCCGATGACGTCACTGATGAAAAATGAGATCTGAGTACATCATTACCTGACAGTATTAGAGAAGTTAATTTCGCTCCAATGCTGCCCAGTAAGATGTGGACAGATCCTTGCCCATTTACTCGAGAAATGCGCTAAAACTTGAGTCCGAACAGCAGCGGCTTGTTGAGGTTTGTTCAGGTCGTCGTCTTCACGTAGTTTGGTAATTACAAGGCTGTCCCTAAAGTACCCGGACTGGTTCTATAACTTCAAAACTACCGTAGATACAGACATGATCTTGGTCTCATTTTGAAGATCAATTTGATATCTATTGATTGAAACCAAGATCAGCTCAATCGAACAAAAATTGACCGAGTTCTGATAATTTAAAATCAGTGGGTAAAGTTTACCCCTACGGTTATTAAGGAAGATTTTTCGCTTACCAGGATTCAAAAAGTTAACCTACGTTTCCACTTTCCTCTGAATCTTCCATAACTTGCTTTTGCTTATCGAAGCACTGGCCATTAAACCAGATGCACTTATTCATGCGCTCTTGCCACCTCTCTAACATTGTTTTCCTGAATTCTTCCTCTGGGATAAAGTTGAATAGGTTCCGAACTGCATTCTGGATTTCGGTACTTGATTCAAATCTTTGTCCGCGAAGCTCCTTCTTAAGCGGAGGAAACATCCAAAAATCACGAGTAGCCGAGTCAGGGAAATAAGGGGGATGAAGGATTGTTTCAACTCAATTTTTACTCTTAAATTCACGTGTAAAGTTCGAGGTGTGAGGTGAGGCCGCGCGTTGTCTTGGTGGAGCATCTACGAAGCTTTCAGGTGCGGTCAACTCGGTCTATTTTTATCCGATTGCGCTGATCTTGGTTTTAATCGATAGATATTGGGTTGATCTTTAAAATGAAACCAAGATCATGTCTTTACCTATAGTAGTTTTGCAGTTCTAGAACCAGTCCGGGTACTTTTGGGACAGCCTTTGTAGTTTGATCCAACTTCAACCCTCATAGCACCATATCCGTTCGGTGAAGGGATGAAAGAGAATGGATTACTACAAAAATATCTCACACATGTGTGAAAGCTGAAAGTTGAATGAGAATCGAACAGATCTTATTGCTTGAATATAAGTAAATTAAGTAGTTGGAAAAGGATTCTTACAATATTTCTAAAGATCTGACAAAGTATTCATTATTCAGCACAAAAAATACAAAATCGAAAAGAAATGCACTCAAATATTTTCTTGTTTCTTTATGCTTCTCATAAAATGGTGAAAAGTATCTACAAATATTCCTTTCAAGATGATTAAGGGACAAAATCGCTAAAATACATGAACAAGCAAAGGTTACGTAAAACCAAAGCTAAATTATGGTCCTGCCAAAAATTTTCATTTTTTTAAAATTGATTTCTTCCCCTAAAGTTCAGGGATTAATCACTAAAACAATTTCAGTACAAAACTACTGCAATTAAGATATTAAATAAAATACATTAATATAAGAAAAATTGATTTTAAAAAATTACGAAAACTAGAGCCGCTTAAAAAATACAGAAGAAGCAAGAAATCGAAAGCTATATAAAATCAAAAGACGCGTACCTACTATTCAACGCTTAAAAACTCCGATCATGATTTAGTTTTTGGAGGCAAAGTGACACAAATTTCAATAAAAACTGTTGATCAATTTTCCATCAAAAAAATAGATGAAGGACGGGCGGAAATTAGCAACTTCACAATTGGAGTTATTACGTTGGAAAGGTCCTCACATGTACTCTTCTTTGTGCTAAAGCCGAAACTTTAAGACGCTACATGAAAATGTATTGACATGAAACCTCCTTAAAACAGCCTTGAGTATAAGAATTTAAATGCACCAAAGGAACTTGGAGGTACCAAGTGCAGACAGTTTCAAGGTGGCATGGGTCTTAGGATTCCAGCCTTAGTATAACAAAAATACCCCAGTAAGTTGAAGGAAGACAAAAAATGGAGCTTCGCCCGATTTGATTTAATTTGTCGTCGGGATTTAACATCTGGTAAAGAGGCTTGATTGGTAGAGAGGGGACCGTTCAAGAGTTACGTAAAGAGCCTTGGGAAGGAAGGGGGAGGTGTCTAGGTCAGCGTTACGATCCATTACACGTACACATACAGAAGTTGTTATAAGGGGAAGAGAGAGGACGAAAACTGGAAAAATTTCCTTATATAATCCTGACTTGAATTTCTCTAGTGGGGAGATGAGAGTCTGTGGGAAAAGGCTGGAAAGAAAAAGGTGAAATAGATGGTCTTAATGCCTAGCGCTCCGAAAGAAGACAATTTTCTTTTTGTTTCTGAAAAGAGAGAGAGAAGAGAAAAATGACGAAGAGAACTGACAGTTTGAGGAGTCTTAATTTTTTTGATACTGATTTGCTGGGTAGTAACAACTGTGCACAATTGTGCTGGGTAGTAACAATGTTGCAACAATTATTAGTGCTGAGGTCATTTGCAACTATGATATTCGGAGGGAAAAAATACAACATACCGTGCTTCAGATAAATTTAAAACGGTTGGGAGGGTGATACAAAGGCGAATCAGAAAGGGGGGTCGTACACTACACCCACCCCCGTTCGCCCGAAAAAAAAAATGGAAAGAAAAAGAGAAGAAAGAAAAAAGAAAGAGCGGAGGAAAGAGGAGAGAGGAGAGACACTTACATTCCGCACTGATGTATGACGAAATTTACTCTACCTGCATATTAGATGCTTTATAAATTCAAAAATTTTCTGGAAATATCCCCCGGACCTTCCTTACGTCCCCCCCTTTTCGTTCGAGGTGTCTGGATCGGCCAATGGGATGATCAAACAATAAGAGGAGCTGTAGTTATGTAAAAATTTGATTTAAAGAAAAGGAACGACAACACTGCATGACGCTTTTTTATCAGCATAAAATGTATAACGCAAAAAACATGCGGCAAGAAGTACTTAATGTTAGCAATCCCAGTCGCGCGCAAATGTCTCATCTGTACCATTTTCTACAGTGTTGCCAAACTTCAGATATATTTCGCCTCTGTTACAATTTGTCTTACAGGGGGAAAAACGTGTGCAGTCACACTCCAAATGGTAACACTCCTTTTTTATAGCACATTCTATAAAAACGACAAAGTTCGCCTATTGATATTAGCTAATTGTAAGAGGGGGGAAAAGCAACATTAATCAAGTAAGAGAAAGTCTATAAATTAGGTACATGGCTAGAACTTCTCCTGATTATTTGCTATTAATAAAAATCCGGAGTTTTTTTTCCTACGACACAGTGTAACCGAGGCAAAACGTGTACGAAATTCGGCAACCTCAGTGAGGTTGGTACAGATGGAACACTTCCTTGCAACTAGCATTGAAAGCACTAGGTATATAACATCAGAAAAAATCTGTAAGGAATTTTCTTTGGCTAAGAAAATATTTGTTTACGAGTAACCAAATCAATGAAAATGATTCGGATTGTCCATGCCCCACCCCCCACCCAAACAAAAAAGAAGAAAAAAGGCCCAAGTTATTTTTTGTTTTTTTTTGTTTTGAAAAAAAACGGACTTGAAATTCAAATCTTATTTCTGAAGAAACAAGAGGTACTCGTTCAAAAATGTCAGCGTAATCTGAGTATCCTTAATTTTGCAAGCTACAGCCATACGATAATGGTGACAGACTCTCAGGAGATATGAAAACAGACAGGAAATGATGTTTCACAATCAGCTGGAAAGGATATGGGAGGGGAGAAAAATGAGAGGGCAGTCAGTTTGTCAGTCGGCGTGCTTTGCGATAAATCGATTGTTATGCCATTTAGACCTATGGAAAAGGATCTATAAACGGGGTGTTCGCAGCGAACACCTTAATGATCGATTCTTTACCATTGGTTTAAATGGCATAACAATCGATACATCGCAAAGCGCGCCACGCCACTGTGAGAGGGGGAAGAATGGTCTACATTAGATATAGAAAAGTGGAAGATATAAACGGTAGCAGGGAAAAACTGAGCCCCGAGTTTATAAGAGCATGTGCTCAAACTGTTCGACATAGGTAAATAAAGGATGTAACAAATATTTGCACGAACTTGTGTGGATTACAAAGATGGTGATATTGGATCATTACCCTTAAACTAAGTATTATTAACAACTTTTTCAATAGTCGTTGAGATGATCTTACCGTGGAATGCTGCCGCAATAATTATATATAAAATACTTATGCATATAAATATGAAATTAAGCAAAATTTTGCTTCAAATTTTTTTGGGACTTTTACCTAGATTAAGCAGTTTACTTCATTTATTGGGCCCACGAATCCAGCCTTGAAGGGGCAAAGTGCCCTAGGGGAATTGGGTTGGGCCGCGTAGCGGCCATGGGGTGCACCCTAGTATGGTTGGTTTTGGTGTTTAACGTACTTGCAAAATCATAAAATTCATAATATAAAATCATAATATCAAATAATCAAATCATAATAATCATATTAATCATATTATCAAATCATAATATTTTATTAGATTAACAGGAAAGTAACTAAGAAAGTAAAATTTTGCCTGAACATTTTGAAGAATTATTTCTGGATAAAGGAGCGAGTACACACACAAAATGTTGCCACACTGGAAAAAAACACATTGGATCTAGAGTCCAGACTCTTAAAAACATCGACAAGAAAAAGTACTCTTGATTCAATCAGAATCTAGCTTAAATCAAGAACCAAGCCTCTTAATTTAAGCGGATAAATCTGATTGAATCAAGAGTTCTTTTTCTTGTCAATGTTTTCAAGAGTCTGGACTCTAGATCCAATGTGTTTTTTTTTTCCAGTGCACAAAATTTTGCCATAGAATATCGCGCAGTTTCCTTGCTGAGAAAAAAATGTGCGAGAAAATTTCGTAACGCGCGAGAGAGTTGGAGTCACTCTGGTTGAAGGCATTTAAATTCAGTAGATTCGACATAAAAAAGTCGATGTTTCCTCAGAAAGAACAAGACATGTTCATGAAAGAATCCTTAGATAAACATGATACGCTCTTTCTAGGTACTTCTCCGCCATGAGATATCCCCGGTGAACTTTCGATGGAGTTCGCAAAAGAACAAAATAGCGAATGAGGAGAAGAAAAAAGAGCAAAGGTAAATTGTTCGCACTGGGTCAAAGAGTTGTGTACTTCAGTCCAGTGTGTATTAGGGGCGAGGCGTCAATAATCGATTTTCGATACATCCCCATTTGGAGCTGTGATAAAGAATCGATTATTAAAATGTTCGTTGCGAACATCCTGTCCATCGATCCTTTTCCAAAGGTTCAAATGGCAGATCAATCGATTAATCGCAAAGCACGCCACGCCACTCAAGTGTATACCAAAAGAATGCGCCTGCGCTCCTCTCGCTGTTTTCGTACCAAAGGTCGAATCCGGCTCAGATAATTCACTCACAATCAGCATTGCCGTTTCGTCCGTCAATATTTGCATCGTATAGGAATCATTCAGAGAAATCCAATATAAATGGAGAAAATTGAAAACACTGCAGTCATCGAGTTACGCCATCGACACGATACGGCTTCCACAGGAAATTTCTGTCCGTACGTTAAGGTCAAATTACTGATACCGTTCACAATAAATATAATAATTATTGAGATGTTTCATACAGTGTTTTGATGAAAAAAATATCAGGATCCACTCGAAATGACGATCTTGCATCGCCTGAAAGAGTAAACCTTTGCTACTAACGCCACCCTTTTGAATGACTTTGGAAATGTGCGATAAGTTATTTATTCTGGAAAAATTATCCGATTGGTGCGGGGGAAAAAACTATACCGATATCAAGCCACGTTTATGTAATCTGGATTTAACACGCCGAGAGCTGAGAGTGAGAGACTATCTTATTCATGCGAAAAAATTTGGCAAGTACAAGTTTTAACAATTAAACACAGTAATAAATGAAAAAAATTGGAATTTTTAACGAAGCTTGGCGAGTTCACAACTATCAATAAGAGCTCCTAGCTGTTGTTGATGCTTATGAAAAAAGTGCAGTCCCCACGCAGATCAGAGCCGACCTTTCTTGGTTAGGTATGCATCGGTTGCCGATTTTTTTTCCGCAAAACGCACGGTTGGTTAACTTCACACCTATCTCAAACCTACCTCACACCATAAAGATTCCCTTGATAAAATATCTACATTTTTGAGAAAAGTTATGAGTACGCGTATTGAAATTTTAAGATAAGCTAGAATGGATCTCGGCTGAAATTCTCTGGCAAATTTAAACGCGGCAATTCATGGCTTTTCCAGAAAATGTTAGTGATGGAGGAGCAAATTTGCCACCGTCTGACTGTGCTTAAGTAGGAGTCTTCCTAAACAGAACAGTATTCCGCGCCGTAAAATTCGAAATAATTTGGAATGTAGAAAAATTTCAGGGCAAACAAGAGTTTCATCAAAATCAATTTATTTGTTGAAAAGTCTGCATGTTGTGGCGGCGGTACCTATAAGACTAAAGAACACACATACTGCAAAGTTGTGATGATTGTTTAATTAGACTTATACCTTTCTCTCTCGCTACCTGAATTATAGTGAACTGACCTGAAATTACTTAAGACGCCGATCTTCCTGGGAAGATTACCCTTATTCCAAAATCCTGCGTATAGGTGCGTATGCACTGAAGCTGAGAAAAGAACGAAATCATAGGTTTCAGCACATTGATCGAATTTTGCCTCCGCTTTTTAGACGATTAGACTTATCAAAGTGCAGTTACGGTGAAGGATTATCTCCAACATTCATCTATTTAACTTATTCTTTCCTTTTCATTCCGGAAATTAGGGCATTTGAGACTAGATTGGACAGAATAGATAGTCACGCTCACATCTCTGATGCCAAAATTACATTTTGTCACAACGAGAATTTAAAAAAAAAAAATCTTAAATCTTCGCTAATATCGATAAACTGGTCGATCGAATGGGTACACCGTAGATCGCAAGTGCTATAGGTTCATCTGTGTGACCTGCTAACACAAGTGGACACAGCTATTTCAAAAATACAGTTACAGAGGACCGCATGCTACATTAAACGCTATTGGTGTTAATTTTCAGAATAGATCGATTTATTTTCATCGGTATAACATTCAACGAAGAAATATCATTAGGTTGCTGATGCTCGGATTCAGGTCAGACCCAGTGGCGAGGCGTGAATGATCGATTATCGATATTTCTTCTTTTGAAGCTATGGAAAAGAATCGATTATTGATATGTTCGCTGCGAACACCCTGCTTATCGATTTTTTTCCATAGGTTTAAATGGCAGATCAATCGATATGTCGCAGAGCACGCCAGGTCACTAGTCAGACCTCGAGCGGTTTCGTTTTCCTGGTGAGCCCGGCCGTTGAGAACCAGCATGAATGATAGGGACAAGGTCGTTGCCATGGAGACCGCCGTGATACAAGAATATTCAGAGAGTCTAATTTTGTGTCCAACGATACGGTCCATTTTTATACGAGAAGATGGAATCGGAATAGCATTCAGGTGGTCTACCTACGACGTGTTTTGATTCCGCTCAAAAATACAGGGTAAAACAATCAAGTTTTTGAGCAATTTCAATGCAAAATAATTTGCAGCCGCTCCCCCCCCCCTCCTCCCCAAGGAACACGTTTCCGCCTCAGAGGACTTTTCATAACGATGCGATGGTCGGTAAAAATTAATGCAACGACTCTAAAGAGCACTGAAAATGCATGCAAATCGACCTCTAATTTTTGCCAAGATTCTCCGAGACCTAATAAGCCTGCAGAAAAAAGTTCCTAGTTACTGGAGCTTAGACGGTCAAAAATCTCAACTAACTTATCTTAATTTTTTTTTCCTCTGTTTGTCACAGATTTCTCAACAGCAATTATAGGATTAAATGGACCGCGATAAACAGAGAGGAACCAAGCCACATCAGCTATTGCCAAATTTGATTGGCTAATTTAATTTTTTACATGAAACCAGTTGTGCGGATTTTCGTGCAAATTTCAGTAAATTTTCTCCATAGTACGAAGCAAATTCCGTAACATTTTCAAAGGGATCCGTACAAACTTTTTCTCGTAAAAAATTAAATTATCAAGGTGTTCGCAGCGAACACCTTGATAATCGATTCTTTACTACAGCTTCCAATGTAGAAATATCGAAAATTCGTTCTGTTAAAGTTTGCTGTGAATTTTCTTCTTTTGTTCTAAAACAATTACACAAAATTGCAAAGAGGTATTTTTATTAGTTATTCTTAAAGGAAATAAAATAAAATCCGAGCTTTTCTAGAGTTACGGTGGAGATACGCATTATACATATTTAGCCATCGATGAAAGTAAAGCGTTGCTGACATTCAGAGAAAATTTGTAAACCCCAGACTTAAAACTTTAAGACTTCGAGACTTTAATTTTTCCGATGGAAGTGAAAGATGAATGAAGAGATCTAAGCATGAATAGAGATCGAGATGACATTTTTGTAATCTCGGAAAAACAGGCTAGAAAATCCAAAATGAACCGTAAGACACGAGAAAAAAACTTAAACTGGCGCCGTAAAATTAAAAATTGAATTTCGAAAATTGGTTTTTATAGAAGCAATACTTGGAAGCTCTACTCAATATTAAAGTATTGATTCGTTTATATTACTGCTGGTCCTATGATTCAATCATTCAGATGCGCATTCCATGCTGCATGATCACATTATTCGGAGTATGAAGACTATGAGCTTTAGTGTAATAACAATGAAATCATAGCACTCAAATCAATAATGTAAGGATTAATTAAAAAGAGAACGAATATGCTATACATTCTAACCATATTCTTTAAGGTATCAATTCGTGCCGAAGCGTTCCAAACCGCCACGATTCATCTTCAGGGCGTCTTCATGGTTAAAATGTATAGCATATTGGTATCTCTTTTTTAATCCTTACATTTAGTTGTACTACTCAAATCATAATGTTTGATTATTCCAGTCAATAATATTTAAATGATATTCCTAACTTCGACACTGTAATAATACTTGAAGGCATGAATAACTCGTTTTTTCCAGTAAATGTCGGTAAACGCAGTCATATTAATAGCTTGTTTTCTCCATTGCGACGTGTTCCAAGTCTCATTTGAGAATTTATATTTTTGAGAGAAAACCTACCATCGTGCAGTCTTTCTCGTAACTTCCACTGAATTTCCTATACTCATTCTGAAATACGCACAGAAAATTTGAAGGAGATTTGTTAATTAGTTATCCCTGAAAAAAACTAAACATAATTTTGGATTTGTATTCGCTGCACAGGGGAGCCGCATATTTCGATCTCACTGATGGACTTTCAAAATCGGAAATGGACTAAGTTAAGAAGCGAGGAGACAAAAATCAAAACTTACAGACTCGATGAAAAATCACGCAGAAAACAGAAAAACCGGGCCAAATTCGTACTGGCACCACGCACAGCCTACGGACGGGAATATATTGCGAATATTTTTTGAAAAACTCGCAGGTAAAGCGATTAAAACCGGGCTGAATATTTTACCTGGCACTTGGGTCAAAATTAAAATCGACGGCTGCGCTCAAGCGCGGCTCTAGGAGACTAGTGACACGCATAATGTACGAGCGAAGAGGGAAAGAGCGTTTTGCTGATAACCTCTCGGGATGGATGGACCCGCTGCAGCTCGCGGGACGGGGGAGGGGACAGCGATTAGATTTTGAAAACCGTTCCTGATTTAGATAGGCCGATCACCGGGTCTCTAATGACCAATAGACTAACGACCGAGCAGGGGCATTTCTTTTTAACCGCCACCTTTATCTGGCCTTTGCCTTATCTTTGCCGACAAAACACATTTCTCGGCGAGCGCTGGAAAAACATCAGCGTTGACTTTGGATGGAGTCATGCGCCGGGCGGCCAGGGATTGGCTGAGGCTCCGGCGGAGATATTTTTGCGCTAACGGTGGTCGATGACAAATTAAGGTCAAATCGCGGCTACGTGGAGAAAAATCCGCCGAGAGAATGTTCTTACTTAGTAATCAAATAATTAATGATTAAAGGCACCTTCAGACGTTGTTGGTTTTGGCGCGCCTTATACTTCCTGAGTCGCTGATTTTTAAGATGTGCAACACTGATTTTGATAGGGCGAAAAACGTATACTTTAATTTACAAGATTCCAAGGTTCTTGTATTTGAGAGGCTTGGAGGACAAGGCGCATGAGTGTAGTTTTTTAAAAATATATTGAGATATTCATGACCTCATGTGCGTATATTCTGTGAAAATTTCACAACTAAAATCCAATTTAGAAGCATCAAAAAGTGAGTTTTAACTTTCTTTCTTCCATAGAGCTCCATGTAATTTTGTAACTTTAAACACGTATTTCTTGAAAAAGCAAGTTTACTTAAGTGCCTGGTCCTCCAAGCCCCTCATTTTATGTTACAACAAGATAGCCAAAACTATCATCAATTCGTGACAGACCACAGAGTTTTCAGGAATTAAGAGGTGGAATAATTATTTGGACTAAAAATAGTATCTAAATATAAACGTGTTCTCCTGGTATAAGGTTGAAAAAATAAGGCCATGAACTTGTTGCTGCTATACTCCGACTTATACATAAGGCGCTGAAATTTCTGGGGAATGGTGAATGGGTTGGATTCAGCGAAAAGGAATCGGGAAATTTGACATCGGTCGTTGCCAAATTTTTGATATCATTTAATTTAATTATAGAGAAAATAAGCAACCGAACTTCTAAATGTCACATTATTTCATTCGATGGCTATGCCTGCAAGCTGGCAACACTGTTTCCCCCACTTAAATCCATTGAAAATAATCGATCATCTGCGATAGATAGTTATCGCTTATTTTACATGCATTTAATCTGCGAAGTCCAATGCTGCCACTTTGCCAACTCTCAAAAATTGCCACTGATTCTATTCTCACGTCAAAATTGAACACACGAAAAGAGATGCAACTCTAATATTCTGCAACGCTGAAGGAAAACACCGCGTGATCATCCAGACATCAGAAAGACTCTAGATTTTTCTTTGAAATTTTCGAAAAATTTTAACTCTGACTTCATTTGAGAATCTTGATACGGAAAATATTACTCTACTTCTCTTAAAAATTGATATTTCATTGGGAGAAATGCATCAAAATTAGAATGGTTGACACGTTAAGATATAGGTTGACAGCTGGGCCGGATTAAGGGGGTGGCCACATGGGCCGCAGCCCATGGCGGCAAATTTAGAGGGAGGCAAATTTTGCAATTTTTTAAATGTAGCTATAAAGAAAAATCGGATGCAGAAAAAAAAATTACAAACGAGAAAAGGTGACGAAATCTCTCGTTTCCTGAGAGTAAATTTCTAATTTTGTCGTCTTTCTGTGATACAATAGACAGCACCTTTAATTAGTCGAGTTAAGACTAAGAGAGAAACCGAACACGGAATTTGGCCTGGAACGGCGCGGCGCAGAGAGCAGTGATGAGAGAACTTGAAATGAAAAGGAGAAACCCTCGGCGCGGCGCCGGCGCGGCGGCGCGCGGTCGGCATGTAACACATTACAAGACTGCCGGAATACTTCACGCATCGCGTCAAAGACAGTGCGGTCGCTGCGGTCAGCAGCGGGAAACGCATGGCGCCTACAAGACTGCGTGAATACTTCACGCATTGCGTCAAAGACAGTGCGTGCAGCAGCGGTCGGCGTAAACCGCATAGCGCATACAAGACTGTAGGTATACCTCACGCAGTTAGCCAAACACAGTGCGGTCAGCGCGGCGCGATGGCGGAAGTTAAAATTATTAAACCACATTTATGTCTCTTCTAGTATGATATTTTCGTTCATTTCATATAAATTGGACGCCTTGTCCACACAGAGATAGGTTTACGGAACTTAACTTTTGCGCCAAGTTACGTGAAATTTTGCTACTGATGTTGACAAGGCTTTCGCAAAAAAATGTGTCCAACACGACAAAAGCGTCTTATGCATCCCTCGCCCTTTGATCATAAAAATGAAATTGCTCAAGAGGTCAGTCGTTGTCAGGAATTTCCTTCTTTCTCCTCGCAAAAAAAAAACGATGGTATATGCATCACGAATCTAAAGGTTTTATTTTTTCCGATGATTGAATTGTACTTTTTGAAAGTTTGACTCTTAAGACACTTAAGGAAGTGAAAGACACTTAAAGAAAAAACAATCCAACGAAAATATGTATAGGGTTTTTTTTAATTGACGTAAATTTTCCATGAGCTTAAAACGCTATTGAGCGAAAATCGATGTAAAATCGTTAGAACTGCAGGATGTATGGGTATCAGGTACGTAGAGTATTTATAACTGGAATCGCAAAAATTGCCTTCAAAATATTGAATATGCTACCTCACGACAGCGGAGTATGAATAGTTATCGCTCTCGAATCGAGAAGCTGATTGGAAAACTGTCATGCTCCCAAGTTCTTGGCATCCGCTGTATCTTTGAGGTATGTCGTGGAATTACATATCGACGGTGAAACTACCAAACCACGTATCTCGTTTGCGGTGTTTAAAAATCTACGCTCACATTTTATTTTTTTGAAGTAGACCAAATCAATATCATTCCTTGAAATTTTCACGGAATTTTCTCCGCACAAAGAGGAAAAATCACAGAAATTTTCAAGACTGGATGTTAAGTAGTTTTCCATTTAAAAAATAAAGTATGACAGGAAGTCTGCGACGTCGCAAACCGAGATACGTGGTTTGGTAGTTTCACCGTCGATATTCATCTTTTTGAAGGAAATTGGGAGCAAAAATGAACAAAAACGCTCGCAACTTATCTCCAAGAACGTGAAAACAATGTCTCTATAAAAATTACAAAATCCGACATTTTGAGTCTGCTCAAAAAGCCACTCACGTTAAATTTCACATACGTAGACTGAAGTATACCTTATCACCCGTTGACGGTCAAGAAGCGTCGTTTTCCAGACGAGTGAACGCAACTCCATCCCGAGGTGGCAAAATTAACTTAAATAATTTGATGTTCTGCAAGAATATGACTGAGCAATTTCCGTCCAAAGTTTTACTAAATTTTGCTTGCAAAGAAAGAAAACAAAATCGGTGAAATTTTTAGTTGGGGACCCCCAACAGTTTCAACGTAAAATATCAAGGCACAATCCGAAATTTCGCACACGGAGAAAAAAACTTCATATATGGCGGTCATATATGGCAGTGGCGTGGCGTGAATAATCGATTATCGATATCTCGCCATTTGAAGCTATGGTAAAGAATCGAATACTAAGGTGCTCGCTGCAAACACCCTGATAATCGATCTTTTTTCATAGGTTTAAATGGCATAACAATCGATGTATCGCAATTCACGCCACGCCACTGATATATGGATGGATCTCTGAAGTTTTCGGATCACCTATCTAAAAACTCGAGGTCCAGCTGCCGAGGTTCGGGTTAGACATCTAAAGTACTTTCGATACATACCGAAGGGTTCGTTCCACACATCTGAAGTACTCCGGTACATACCGAAAAGCCTCGATGTCCGACCCGAACTTCGGCAGCTCGACCTCAAGTTTTCGGATGCGTGATCAGAAAACTTCAGAGATCCATATGACCTCAACTTCGGGTCCCATGCACGAAGTTTTTTGCTCCGTTCAATGTTGAAGCTACGTGCACCTGGAAAACGATAAAATAGTCGAATGAACTACATTTTGTAATCAGGAACTAAAATATGTGGCTCAACATAGAAAGAACGTATGTACCATTAGCTTCCCTTTGCACATAAGTATTTCTATACAGATGAGCCAAAAATTATAGTTCCTATGTGCAAAATGTCGTCCAAATTATACATTGCCGCGAAACGGTCCCGTGAAGGGGCGAATCGCACATCACGTCGAGAGTCAGACCGCTTAGCAGCCAAAGGGAGCGCCCTAGTAAAGAAATACAGGGTGATCCAGGGTTGAACGGCCAGACTGCAGGAGTCGGAACACCCCCAAACCCCCCTTTAAATTGAGATTTCGTTCAGATCATTTATGAATTCAGGGCATAAAAATACGGTATAGTGAAAATTTTCATGAAATTTAGTTCATGACCGCTGCCAAAATTCAGGAAAAACCATATACTTCACTGGAAAAAAAAACACATTGGATCTAGAGTCCAGACTCTTGAAAACATTGATAAGAAAAAGGACTCTTGATTCAACCAGATTTAAGCTTAAATCAAAAGGAAATCTGCTCAAATTAAGAGGCTTGGTTCTTAATTTAAGCTTGGATCTGATCGAATCAAGAGTATTTTTTCTTGTCGATGTTTTTAAGAGTCTGGACTCTAGATACGATGTGTTTTTTTCAGTGTTTCCGAAATGGAGGGGGGGGGAGTTGTAGCTCCGACTGGGGGCACTTTTGAAAAAACAACAAAAAAAGTCTTATTTCGACCCATGGAACACGCTCCTGCAGTCTGGCCGTTTAACCCTGGATCACCCTGTATATGTGTAACTCGCTAATGATGAGTTCACTTCATTACAACGCCGCCGGAGGAGGCTCGTATCAAGACGAGAGAAAAGAGGAGAAACTCGGTGTCCAGTGGTTGCGGATTATGTCGAGTCTCATCGGCGGAAGTGACATTCAAGTTTGGACGCAAATATTTACATTTTGATAGCGCCGTCCCCCACCCCCGACCGGCCCTACCCCTCATCAAACCCTCTGACGTCACCGCAGTAGCCGCTTGGAGTCGAGGGTCCTCGTCGTGTCTTCTAATCGACGAGGTCAAGAGGGGTGTCCATGGCAATTGAATAAGATGAGGGAAGACTTTCCTCACGAAAAGATATGGATTGTTTCGTGATGAATGCGTTCTCGCAGAAATTTGACTATTATACAGGGTGTCCCAGGATGAAGTACGAATATTGAACAAGTCGATTATTTGGGTCAAAAAAAGACGTTTTAGAGGTATAACTTTTTTTTTCCAAAAACACTTTCCCTAGGGGCAACGGCCCCCCAAAGTTGGAGAAGAAAAATCGTCTTTCTAACACTGTGGCAATGTTTATCAACCGATATTTATGAAAATTGGTTCATGGGGATAATTTTTAGCGCTTTCTTCATTTTTGACCTCCAAAACAGGAAAAGCTCATTTTGAGGGGGGAGGGGGGTATAGTTCGGTATTGAACCTTGAAGTAGCCAAAATTAATGTCTCTAGCGACAAAAATTGATTCGCTAGATTCAGCGTTGAAAAACATTGAGAAAATGTATCTTAAATGTTTTCTCCATGACTCATCGTTTTCGGGATAGTAGGAACTAATAGGGGGATAACGGGGCCCGCAGAAAAAGCGTTTTTCGAAATAAAGTTATACCACAAAAACGTCTTCTTTTTTTTACCCAAAGAATCGACTTTTTCAATAATCGTGCCTAATCCTGGGACACCCTGTATAATACGCTTAGCTCAAGGCTAGCGTTTTTTGCATTCAATATGCCGATAAAATTCCATAAAAGTCGAGTGCGGAGGCGGTAAAACGGCGAAGCAGCACCTTCGAAGGCTGCGAAAAGTGTCTTACGTGTTTAGAAAAGATGACCTCGTCATGTCGGAAGCGAAAATAGATAAAATCCTCTCTATTCTAATAAAATCATTTGTAAGACGCTCGATGGACGGGGTAAGACAGGAGAGTAAGACGGATTCCAAAGAAGAGATCAAAATTCAGAGCAAGGAGTCATTAAGAATATTGTTTAGCGGAAAATTTTTCTCAGATTTCATTCGTAAAATTACGAACGAGGTCTTTTGAAAAATCCGAAGACAAATATTCACAAATTTTTCCGAAAATTCGTGATTTTTTCAGGAAAGACAAAGCCTGATGGTACATACCACGCTCTTCCTTTGCACGGCAGTACCAGGAATCTAACATCAAAATGCGATTCCTCTCTGTCAATATATGTATGGTGCATCCATCACTCCTCAGTATCTGGGATGGAAACTGTATACAAACTCCGAGGCAGCCGATGCAGAAAACTGAAAGATCTGCATTTTTAAAATGGAATGTGCCTGCAATGCAAGGAGGGTATACGTATCGAATAGCGTATGGCCTCCAGCGATCCCTTCGGTTTGCGATGGGTAGTCATGAATCATCTGCCTTTTGCTAACTTCACTTTGCATCCAGTTCCACCTCTACTTAAATAAAACCGTAATCGGTGGCGTGGCGTGCTTTGCGATGTATCGAATGATCTGCCATTTAAGCCTATGGAAAAGTATCGATAAACAGGCTGTTTGCAACGAACACCTTAATAATCGAAAATTTACCATACGTTCAAATGGAGGCATATCGATAATCTATCATTCACGCCACGGCCACACCACTGACAGGGCCGGATTAAGGGGGTGGTCACATGGGCCGCGGCCCATGGCGGCAAATTTAGGGGGCGGAAAATTTTGCAATTTTTTAAAATGTAGCTATAAAGAAAAATCGGATGCAGAAAAAAAATTACAAACGAGAAAAGTGGCAAAATTTCTCATTTCCTGAGAGTAAATCTCTAATTTTGTCGTCTTTCTGACTTTCTGTGATACAAGAGACAGCACCTTTAATTATTCGAGTTAAGACTAAGAGAGAGACCGAACATGGAATTTGACTTGCAACGGCGCGGCGCAGAGAGCAATGATAAGAGAACTTGAAATGAAAAGGAGAAACCCTCGGCGCGGCGCGGCTCTGCGGCGGTCGGCATGTAGCACATATTAACGCCTACAAGACTGCCTGAATACTTCACGCATTGCGTCACAGACAGTGCGGTCGCTGCGGTAAGCAGCGGGCGACGTGAAACGCATAGCGCCTACAAGACTGCATGAATACTTCACGCATTGCGCCAAACACAGTGCGGTCAGCGAGGCGCGGCGGCGGAAGTTAAAATTATTAAACCACATTTATGTTTGTTCTTTTATAATATTTTCGTTCATTTCATATAAATTTAAGGCCTTGCCCACACAGAGATAGGTTTACGGAACTTAACTTTTGCGCCAAGTTCCGTGAACTTCTGATATAGTAGTGTTGACAGGACTTTCGCAAAAAATGTGTCCTACACGAGTAAAGGCGTCTTATGCACCCCTCCCCCTCCGGCACGTTCACTTGATGGTTTTTATTGATGTTTCAAAACGAATGAGAAGGGAACGGCAAAATACAGGCGGCCCATGGGCGGCAAGTAAGTAAATCCGGCCCTGGCGACTGACCATAATGTAAGCGTGTTTCAGTTCCAAATAAGTACCGAAATATCTGAAGAATTTGCGCGGAGATTTTAAACGTATTGATGCGACCTACTGCCGTTAGAGGTAAAACTGTTGCAACTCTATTCAGATGCTGCAACTATTTTCTACACATACTGTTCTTCTTCAAGAAAACTGAGTATCATTGTGTGGGCTTTTTAGGTTGGATTCCTGATGACATGCCACAATCGCAAATATGAAAGACGAATGTTCGCTGGTTTATTTGCTATACAGAAAGTTTCGTTAGAAAATAATTGAGACATGTAGAATAGAGTAACGGTGATCTTACTTCGACAAACAGTACCTGTATCGTATCCGTACTACAAGCCAATTCTACCACAGTCAGATGAGATGGAAAAGAATCATCTTCAACGCACCGCGATTATTTTTCTTCATTCGGAGAATATTTTGCAAATTTTAGCAACGCTGGGCGACAAGGCGGTAGAAAACACGATTACACTATACGGCTTAGTAAGTCAGGTTCATTGTCATGAGTGTAATGATGAATCGAGTACAAGTAAATAACGATCTTCAGCGACTTCATCTTAACGTGTTCAAACCCGTTCACACTGGAGCTGCTGCAGTTCAGTCGGGTTTTATATGCACATTGCACATTTGAGAAGAAACTGGGGACTTGGGGCCGCCGGACATTTATCGTTCGGTTCGCGCCTGTGTTTATTAGGACACATTTTTGCGTAAAAAAACTATGTTGGACGCTGACTCTACACACATAGTTTCTTTTAGCATAAATACGTCCATAGGGATTTCGAGCACACGCCACCGACTAGCGAGCGAGCAGACTGTTGAGACTGCGCTTGAATGACCACGAGACACAATAATTGGACTATGTATTTTGCAATTTGGAACTATAAATCCTAGCCCGGTTTAAAAACAACGTATGTGCCATTGGTTTCCCTATGCACATAAGTGTTTTTCCAGAAGAGCCAGAATTTACAGTTCCAAATTGCAAAATGCAGTCCAATTGACATTGTACCAAAAAATGTAAACTTTGATTACACTAAGCGAATGCGAAACATTTATTATTCGAATATTTAATTTAGGGGTTAATGTAAGGTTTCAAAAGGAAATTCTTCAGAAATAGTCAATCGAAAGTGGCCAGGCGTGATGGCCACAATCTTACTAAAAATTTAAGGTGAAATCAAAACTTGAGCAACATTTGGTCAATAGGTATCTCGATGTTGCTTGGCTTCCAATTAGTGGCGATTATTGAAAATCGACAATACTGTTTTCCCACCATTTAAATGCATGTAAAACAATCGATTCTTGGTGGGGCAACTTGCTTCATCTAAAATCGATATTTCTCAAAGATTTAAAAGGAGAAAAAACAATGTTGCAAACATGCAAAATCGCCACTGCTTTTCCAGTATACGTTAATTTCAAAAGGTTGGCATCCGTTTTGCAGGGAACAAAATGCACGCTTTGAAATATAATTTTCATTTCAGTATTCTTTTAACTATACGTCCTTCATTTTCCGGAGAAACGCTCCGACATAGCGTGTTTTCGACTCGCTGCAAAATTAGGGAAGCTAGCGATGCACAAGCGTGAAGTGTCGTAACGTACAAATTCGTCGCTTGGCTGACAAAAGGGCGTAACTGCAATTTGAGATGAGTCCGGGAAAGCATTGACTTGTATGGACGACAGGGTTCATCGCGAAAAGTAGTTACGCCCCTTTGTCAGAAGGGCGACGAATTGACGAAGACCTAGAAGACGGGCTAGCGACGTGACGGCGACGCTGCACTGATCGCAACCAACGCCTACATACCACTATTCGTACTCGATTGATGTCCGTATTGCATGGAAAACAATTGAAGGCGCGTGGCGTATGCAGATACCTTTCTTTTGCTCAGTGCGACAACACAGTTAAAAGGGGCACTCTAAAGATGCTATCAATGGTGACGTCACCATGTAATTTTAAATTATATCGAATAGGACCCAAACAACAACGATGGCATAGCTCCTTTTAATACTATACCAGTGCAAATAAATCGCAATATCAGTCGCTTCTCTGTGACGTGACACTAATAGTGTCTATTTTTCGCCAAAGATGACTGATCAGTGGCGAGTTGAGGAATCCTTTCCACGAACGCGACTTAGAGATAACCCTCTACGTAAACTGCTGAGGACGTGAGTCATGAACCATCGGCCCCGCATAAAAGTTGCTACCCGCTGGAAAATACTGAGTTCCCAAGAGAAATCATTACCTTGCCCATTGGCTGGATATTATGGCTAATGCGAATTGTTTAAAAGACCTAATTCGTATTCCTGGTATACTTTACCATAAAATTTAATTCTGTGCTTTTAACTTATGTGCATTGAATATTTGTAGATATTTACTCACTGATCAGTTATACGACCAGAGCCGAATGAGGATGATATGTCACCGGTGCCTCAGTGAGCAGGAATCATCCAACACATCCAGAAACCTGAAACAAATAATGGAAGCAGAAATGAGGCATTTTCAATGGACCAACGTCTGGAAAGAGGACTCAAAAATGTGAACTGTTTCGCAGGAGAGAAAATCTTAAAATGCATGAAGTAGAATTGACGCTTCCAGGACTTTATGTCCACCTACCTTTCGTCCATTAAATAAATGTCCACCGCTATTTATGTCCACTAAACGTAAAGTCCAGTCTTTATCAAGTCCACATGATTTAATGTCCAGCCATGAAAATGTCCAAAATTGTCCAAATTGTGGACACACACATTTTTTTCTTCTCATTTAAAATGACAGGGACCACCTCAAAAATAAATGCATACTACTACTACCGTCATTCTTAAAAACATTTCATTCATGAATCAAGTCATGAAAAAGTTAGTTAGTTAGTTAGTATAATTCTAAGACATTCAGCGTCTCAGGCTATTAACGTCTTTACAGATAATTTTGAACATGGGAGTATAAACGAAAATTTAGATTTTTAAATTAAGAAAGGTGAAGAGTTTTAGAATTTTGGTGGTAATATTGGGGTAACAGACTCTAAGAGCAGATAAAAACATATGTTCATGTGTACACTGTACGGATATGATAAGATGAAAACCAAAGCGGGAGCCTAGGAAACGCTCCAATGCCAAATTAAACATTTCTCAGTAACAGATGCAGTCAAAATTGAAAGTACTCTATAACTAGTTATTTCGTGCGCCTTCAATCTTGTACGATACTGTGCAACGCCTCTGACGCGAAATAGTTTCTTAAAGCGTTGCGGCGCGGCAGGCAACCAGCGTGACACGCGCATAGGCGCCTACAAACCTAACGGGATACTTCACGCGTTACGCAATGTGTGAAGTATCCCGTTAGGTTTGTAGGCGCCAGTGCGCGTTCTGCGCTGCTAACACGCCGCTCCGCACTGTGTTAGGCTCTAATATTTAAACTCGCGGAGTCAGCGTTTTTCAACGCATGATTTTGAAATGTTTGCACTCTCTGCATTGATTATTTCCTTTTAAACTGATGAAAAAGAAATATGTACTACTGGAAAAAATAATGTGTTTATTGTAAAAATAATAGTGGTTCCGTATAAAATTTAATGATTTCCAAAGCATTCAAATTTATTCTTTAATGTTTTCGGCTTTTACTGTGCTGCAGCGTGGTGTAAGCGCAACCAAACGCTCAAAATTGGACATATTTGACTCAAGGAAGTCGATGTACAAATAAGTTAAAAACAAAAAATTGCGTGCTTCTTAGTTTTTTTCCTCTTTTATTAATTTTTGTATAGTTTCTTTCATCACAACTACGGCTCATTGAGATTCATATCGATGCCATTGCTTGGAAAAGGTTTTACAAATATTTACCACGTTTTAAAAATGTAAATGTTTTTAAAATGAAGTAATCAATGTCATTTAAAAAAAGGATGTACATTTAAGGCATATTTTACATCGGAAATTTCAAGGATAGAAATGAAACCAAGTATTTACCAAAGACAATTTGAAAAGATGAATCAAAAGAAGAAATTAACATTTCATTTAAAATATGGGTTACGATAACAACACCTCATTCTCTCTTAATTTTCTCATTTCGATATTGTCAATATAATTTTACACACGGACTTAAATATGACGCTTGAATTTGATTTTAGTGGACTTTAAATTTGTGGACTTGACTCGGTGGACGTTTAAGTGATGGACTTCACAATAGTGTGGGCTTTAGAACTGTGGACGTGAAAATTGTGGACGAAAAGTCTGTGGACGTAAAAAAAGTGGACATAAAGTCCGTGTACCGAATTGACACGGAAAGGTATGGATGAACGCGCAGTTCACCATTTCGCCTTCAATTTTTGAGGTATGCCATGTAGCACCCTCACATGCAGCAATGGCTGTCAATTCCAAGATTTGAATATGTCTCCCGTTGCCTAAAAATCTTGCCTCCTAGAAATTATACCTACGGAACTCAAACATAAGATTTTGATCGAATCTAATCTTCTGTTTGAGGCGGTGGCGATTTTTCATATTGGCGACCATATTTCCCCTCCACTTAAATCCATTGAAAACATCGAGACTTCGAGACATCGAAACAACAAGAATCGATTATTTTACATACATATAAAAGGAGGAACAACAGAGTTGCCAACTTGCAAGAATCGCCACTGATTTGAGACTCGATGATTGTCTATAAACATCAATGGTGGCACTACCCAAAAACACGAATCTCGATCGCAACGTGCAGAAATATCCGCTCATCTTTAATTTTTCTAAAAAAAAATTTTTTTTCATCAGACTAGGCAGCATTGGCGATCGAACGCCATGTAACGGGAAAAAAGGACGAAAAAAAAACCGGCGATCATGCGATCAAAATGTGCAGAGGCTCTGTCTGGGCGTTGCGGTGGTGCGGCGCGGCGCTGCGAAAAAATTGCAGCGCGAATGACGTCAGCCATTCCAGTGGAAAGATGCGCCAGCATCCCCTTTCCCTCTTGCGAATCGATTATCGTGACCTTGATCGATACAGCCCTATTTCACCGATGCTATAAATCGATCGAGGTCAATCGATCGATTCGAGGATCGACCCGGCGGCTGTCACTATGCCGAAAATTCTGGGGTAAGGTACCGGGCGCGAAGACGAAGCCGCGAGGAGCGCAAGATGACTGCAGGAGACAGCGAGGACAGGACAGAAATAACAAGCGCCTAAATTGGTGGTATACAAAAAGACAACATTCCGCACCAACCAGAAATAGAACCACCGAACCACGAACCAGCGACCGATAAATGAGTCCCGGACACCAGATCTCGACAACGTTGCCGTCCC
>NW_017547115.1:1788752-1967755 GCF_001854935.1 Bemisia tabaci
GCCACATGTAAAAGCATGATGAGGGGAAGAAATTAGTTGCGAGGCAACTTATTCATCATTACTTATCAAGTCATTTGGATGAGGTTGGAAGTTTTACTCCTCCCTATGATTTAGTGTTGAACCCCTGTTGAACGCTTATTTTCACGTACAAAATAATTTTACTCGACTTCGGATTTTGGACTGGAGGGAATGTGCTGCTAATTGAGCTCAAAGCTGTCCCTCGCTCGTTGTTTCCAGGGTTTAACTTGGTTCCTTGCTGTTTCATTTAGTCCAATTTGTCCGCTACGGTGAGGTAGGACATGAACTGAGGGGGTATTTGCAATTAGCCCCCCACTCATAACTAGGGGGTTAATTGCACAAAGTTTCGAAAGTTCATAAGACAATTTATTTCTTTCACACAGGGCTGCATGTTTCAAAGAGAAAAAAACAGGACATATTTGTCAATTCATACCTACTTAAAATTCGCACAAAAAATTTCAAAAGAAAGTTTTTAAATATTTTTGTGTACATGGATAAATTGTGAAATGAAACTTTACAACGTTGCCATACAATTAAGCCCTTCCAACTTCCAACCCTGAATCTGTAATGCCGGAATGTTCATAAGTAAGTCAGCTCTGAGGAGAGGAGGGGTTTGGATAACGAGGTCATGTCTCAAGTTCCTTACAAGGTGACGTCACGTAAAATTAGTGTAAATCGCCGCTTTTTTTTAATTTTTTTGATATTTTAGAAAATAATTGACGAAAAATGCAAAATTCTTATGCACAGTGTGGTCAGGCAAAATTTAACGTGATTTTTTAGAGAGAACCTGGACCTACGTTACGAGTGCGTGAAGATAGGGATAGAGAGGGGTTGAGAATTCCGAATTTCAGCTTGATTTAATGCATGAAAAAAGCCTCTCTCTCGCCGTGCCGAGGAAAACGTCGTATGAACATTCGTTCGATGCCAAATTTTTCCACATAAAATATTTGTGTGGGGAGAATTTTATAAATATTTTGCCTTGCACTTTTCAAACCCTTTAGATTAAAATACAATAAAATCATGTGAAAAATGGAAGGTGGAGGGGGCTTTCCACACGCAAGCTCCTCTACAAATTCCTGTTTTTCAAAAGAAATTTGGCAACGTCCGAAGGCTCATACGGCCCAGGTGACCTTTCAAGTCATCAAACCTGACCCGGGCTATCCGGCCGGGAATCGAGCCCAGGCCTTCTGATCATAAAGCCAGCGCTACAACCACAGGCAGGAGGCCACAAAATCCAAAAATGTCATCCAATGATAACTTAACATGTTGTACACCATCGCCCGTTATAAATACCAAACATGCTTGTGGCTCTTTCGGTTAATTTCAGGCAGCCAAGCTGGTTCAAGAAAAACAGCCTTTTTCAGCATTCGAAGACCCTCAAAGGTCCACACAACTCCCTTTGAGAAGCGCAGATTAGTCCGCCTCAAATTGCTCCATTAAAGGTCGTCAAAACTCAAAGCTCTCTCGATGCGTGCGTAATTGTCAAGTTTCTTAAAAAACGTGTCGAATTCACCGGGGATTTAGATGAACTCCTTCTTTAATGGACTGACAGAGCGTACGGACACTCCCGCTCATTTCGTCACTCCCTTGCCGTGACGTGAGGGCTCATCTATGTCAATTTACTCGTGAGCCCCGGAAAGCAAAGATTCATACGGACAGCAAGGCTCAGCGCTGGATTTAATTAAACCTTCACTTCATATGTGCCACGATTTCAATGAATAACAGACCATCAATCTAACTATGAAGAGTGTCACCAAACACCGCCGATTCTTAAGCGCCTGGTTGCTTGCCAAGTTACTTAGTAAAGTCGACAGAACGGTCGAATCGTTCCGTTGTAATTATGTTATAAAAAAGAGGGGACTGTGCGGTTCCGAAGCGCTTCGCGCCTAAGGCGTTACCGTTACACGCGCCGTGTCCCCTGGCCGCTACGCGTCAACCCCCTGAGAGAGCTTCGCGCTCTCTTAGGCCTCCTCTACGCGCCCCTGTAAGATAATCTACATATGGACCGAGTTTATTAGAAAGGAATCGACCCACATGTTGAGGTTTAATGAAATTAAGAATATAACGCAAGATTTTGCAAACCNCGACGGTGAAACTACCAAACCACGTATCTCGGTTTGCGACGTCGCAGACTTCCTGTCATACTTTATTTTTTAAATGAAAAACTACTTAACATCTAGTCTTGAAAATTTCTGTGATTTTTCCTCTTTGTGCGGAGAAAATTCCGTGAAAATGTCAAGGAATGATATTGATTTGGTCTACTTCAAAAAAAATAAAATGTGAGCGTAGATTTTTAAACACCGCAAACGAGATACGTGGTTTGGTAGTTTCACCGTCGATATGGACCGAGTTTATTAGAAAGGAATCAACCCACATTTTCGAAAAAATTGAGTTAAGAACGTTTTTGAGTTCCACTAGCTGTATATTTTCTCCTGCCAAAAACTGAAAGTCGAAAAACAGAAATTAGCTCGTGAAAAGAGGGGTTCAATTTTATTATCTACATTGAGCCTTATGCAGGAATAAAACTTCAAGCCTCTTTTTCTCGACTTCAACTTAGTGTGGAATGGTTCCTCTCTGATGAAGTCGGTCCGTATGTATAGGGGGCTTATCTAGGGACTATCTCCTATCAATAGTCGCAAAAATCATGAAAAGCTTTAACGTGCCTCCTGGCTTCCTGATAAAAATCCTCCGAATCGCTCAAAAATCGGTAGTTTTTCACCTTAGAGGTCACTTCCTGCAACAACGTGCAGTGTTATCATTCTAAAATTTTCCCTCACACTTCATAAAGGATGAAGAGAATAAAAGAAAATAAATTATAGAAAAGAGGCGAGAGAAGAGAAGAGAAGAGAAGAGAAGAGAAGAGAAGATAAGAGAAGGGGATGATAAAATATTTTATTCATAGGAAAAGATTTTCAGAGGGATTGAGACAGAATTTGATACATAAAATTCATGTAATAGAACCATGACGCTGCTAACTTAGAAATTGTGCGATTAAATCTTAATCCTCCTTTGACTCATGAAAGTATGGCGCAGAGTAAACTAAACATAGGACTGTCAAAAAATATAGAATAGAAAACATCGCTATTAGTTGCGCATCGAAATCGCATCGAATTAGTGGAGTGGAGCTCCGGAAAGTTTGTTATCTAGTGCCAATAAGTTGGTCCACAACATAAATTTGGGTTAGCTCAAGCTGGGTCGAAATCATATAACCCTTCATTTCCGTACTCATTTCTAGATTTATGATCATCCCTTTTGTAGAATTTCCCACTTCATTATCTGACATTTTTAGGAAAAATTTTTCCTGAAAAATTTTACGTGTCGCCTATGAATTAAGAGCCCTCACCGAATGATTTCTTAAATATCGGGATCAAGTTGAAACACTAGTAGAAAAGTAGAAAACAGACTGATACAGGGCCGGATTTACTTACGCCATGGGCCGCCTGTATTTTGCCGCCCCCCTCTCATTCATTTTGAAACATCAATTAAAACCATCAAGTGAACGTGCCGGAGGGGGAGGTGTGCAATTCTGCAATGCAAGGTGCATAAGACGCGTTTACTCGTGTTGGACACATTTTTTGCGAAAGTCCTGTCAACACTACTGGCAAAAGTTCACGGAACTTGGCGCGAAAGTTAAGTTCCGTAAACCTACCTCTGTGCGGACAAGACCTTCCATTTGTATGAAATGAACGAAAAAATTATGAAAAAAAAACATTAAAGTATAGTTTAATAATTTCAACTTCCGCCGCCGCGCCGCAGTGACTGCACTGTGCTTGACGCAATGCGTGAAGTATTCTTACAGTCTTGTATGCGCTATGCGTTTCACGCCGACCGCTGCTGCACGGCGTGCACGCACTGTGCAAGACGCAATGCGTGAAGTATTCATGCAGTCTTGTGGGCGCTAATATGTCTTACATGCCGATCGCCGCGCCGAGGGTTTCTCCTTTTCATCTTAAGTTCTCGTCATCATTGCTCTCTACGCCGCGCCGTTCCAGGCCAAATTCCGGGTTCGGTTTCTCTCTTAGTCTTAACTCGACCAATTAAAGGTGCTGTCTATTGTATCACAGACAGACGACAAAATTAGAGATTTACTCTCAGGAAATGAGAGATTTTGTCACCTTTTCTCGTTTGTAATTTTTTTTCTTAATCTGGTTTTTCTTTATATAGCCTAGGCTACATTTAAAAAAATTGCAAAATTTGCCGCCCCCTAAACCGCCATGGGCCGTGGCCCATGTGGCCACCCCCTAAATCCGGCCCTGGACTGATAAGGTATTTCATTCGACAAATCACGTCGGTTTCGGCAACGCATTGAGATCATAACATTATCTCTAGCTTTTAAAAAATGGTCAAAGAAGAGGAAATTTTATTTCATAGCCTGTACTTTATTTTGTGCGAAACGATTAAGAACTTGAACAAGCCTGGCAACACTGCATGTAAACTCCCCAAAGAACTACTGTAAAAGTGGTAAATTGGTGTAAATCGGAACTGTACTAAATTATTGTGGTGGCGATGAGGAAATTAAAGATAATACGTGTTAGTGCCAAAAAAATACCATCAGTTGAGGAAAGTGGCTCGAAGCGCAGAAACAAATAAAAATAAACATAATGAATCTACGAAGATCAGCGTCATACAAATTATTTCCTCACTCCTCGGTTACTGATCGATGGATCGATTTCCTAACGCGATCGCTTGGAAACTTCTAGAAATGCGCGTTGTTAAGCGATTGATTGCTTTTATTTCGATTGCTTGCAAGTCTCGAGCTTCCTCTCTCTGTGCATTTATCTCAATTTGTAGGTTTTTCTCGGACAGCACAGGAGCTGATTGATTGACAGTGCTGACACACTCACATTCGCATTGGTTGTTTTCATAGGAGAATAAGTGTATCTCTATTTGAGCTCCAGTTTGCATGCATTTTCATGCATCACAGAGCTTAGAAAAAATGAACATGTTTCCTCCTGAAATCAACCGATCCATTTATCATGGACAGACAATGTTTGCTCTGAGAAGGTGAAACATACTTGAGTGTGATGTAGACAAGACAAGTCATCACATCAAAACCTTTGAAGATAAATGCTCACAATTTTTTGTCTGGCAATGATGTCCGCCTACCCCGCGTCAAGAGGGGTCCTGCCTGCCACGGTACTTGCTACTCCGCAGCCCAACCTCTTTGAGAGGCTAACAATAGCGCGTCAAGGTGGAGACAAATGGAATGAGAAAATGAAAGATCGGGAATTTCGGTGGAATATGTCACGGAATTTTCCGAGGCTGGCTAAATTGAAAATACCGAGAATTTATCTCAGGGTTAGGGTATGCAACCCGCACTATGATATAAAAATTTAAGAACTTATCAAGTCCTTTTACCTCCCTTTTCCCCCCTTGATGTGAGGAATCAGTAGGAGCGAGTGATGAAAATGGATTGGATGTACATGTATTAAAACCAAAAGGAGCTATTTCCATTTTGACACATGAGCGTGAGCCATGTCATCTATGTATTTTTGTGGGTCTCAGGTCCCAAGTCACGGTAGAGATAGTTCCTTCTGATTTAAATACGTTAAGTAAAGAATGCATAAAACCATGATTATTATGGTAGAGTTTTACCACAGAAATTGGCTCTTCCTCTCATGCGATCCAGTATTTTTGAACGTAACTCATAAACACGAATACGCGTACCTCAGTCAACGATATTTTCAAATTTTTGCTCCAACTTTGCTGATTTTTACTTTTTATTTTTCTTTCTGTTGGAATCACTACACATTTTCTTACAAAAATGTCGAAAAATATTGATGAAAAGTAGCAAAAACCGACATAAAACGTGTGAGCATAATAGCGATGATTAATTACCCTTTGAAAAAGTGAAATGGACTTAGGCAAAAGAGAACTACATGCATAATAATGCATTAAAGCCAAAGAAACATTACGATTTTCGATCTCCTTTCGATTTAATTCGTTCGTGCGTAATTTCTAATTTTCAGAAGAAATATGTCAATTTACAGAACATCTGAAGGACTGCAAACTGAGATGTGTGGTTATGTAGTTTCACCGTGTACGCATAGCGCCCGAATTCCATCCATTCATGGATTTGACTCGATATCAGCAAAAATGCAAATGCTCAAATAAATGCTATTCTTATTCCACTCCTTTTTTTACGGATTACAGCAAACTTGGACTCGGTCTTATTAGAAAGAAAAAAAAATATCCTGAACCGATTTGATTACTTAGGGCGTATAAATGAACTATCAAGAGGCATGCAAAGGCACATTCTTCGATAATGAGCTCGAATGAACTACGTGAGGGAGAGACCATAGTGCTATCTTCGCGGAAAGTTCTGAGCCCAAAGTCATATCATAATGCTTATTTGTTGCGGTCTATTTTTAAAATCGAGGACAGTGTTAAATAATTTATATTTATACAGAAGATCATTTTATCAGCCCCTCGGTGCGAGAAAGAATGTATAGGGAAAAAGTGTCTGCCCACAACGAACGCCACGCTGTGCGCGGCGCGACGCGACGCACTGTGGATCGAGTCAATAGGAGAGGTCGGACAACATTTGGAAACTTTAAACGCTTATAACTCCGTTGATGCAAAAAATTTGAGGTTATAAAATTGGTTCCATTAGTTACTTCGTAAAATTTTCTTCTAGCACGACCCCTTGAAATGTAAAATATGACGAAATTTACATCAAAATTTTAGTCAAAAACTTCATGTCCGACCTCTCTACTGGACTCGATCCACTGTGCGGCGAGACGCGATGGCAGCATTCTGCTCAAACTAAATTATTGTATGAATCGACAAGTAAGTTTCAAAATAAAGAAAATTACGATCGGCGTTTGCTCTAAAAGTGGACTGTACCTTCTCCCGGGAGACTGTCATTTTTCAGCCGTCCATGCTTTTTTTTTAAAATTCACACGATGCTCGGCTAGAGGAAAATGGATGTGAGATCCCATTCAAGAGGAGTGGATTTGGCGTGCGATCTTGATAAAAATTAGGCAATGGAGCCTCAAGTTTGCTGTGAATCAAGTAAAAATATAAAAGTCGCTTCTTTCTCGCACGGTATCTTTACTTTTTGTAATTTCTTCTTCAAAAGTTTCTATGATCCGCTTCAAAAATCTACTGCAAAAGCAAAATTTATTAATTTGACGGTTAAAAGTCAAATTATTCATTCAGAAACCAGAAGAAGTTTTGAGAGAAATTTGACGCAACAAATGAAAACGTACTTATTACGGTTTAGTTCTTTCAAAGTACAACGAAATAGGGGCGTGAGAAGTGTCAAAACCCGCCTCGCCCGAAAAGGGTGAGTGAGGTCATCACTTCCGCGTCCTCGATACGCAGAGACAGGCCGAAAGGTCCATCGGATCAAATACTTTATGAGGGAACTGGCCCACTCATTTACACATTGAGAAGTTTATTTTCCTTTCTTTTCAAATAAAAATTTGCGTTGACAGCACAGTCATAGCTACATTCAAGGAAAAAAATTAGCCTACTCGGAATCAGAGGCGGAGCCAGCAATTTGGCAACACCGGATTCCCTCGGATTTTTCGGAAAAAGATTCAAAATCAGCTTTTTGGTCATTACGTCGGATAAAATATAATTTTTAACTTCCATGAAGTTCTTTCAAATCAAATTGTTCGTGAAGTTTTCCGACTTTCCTGATCGTGGAGGCATTCCATTAATTTTTTCTTGACGAAAGATTATTCAGATGAGATTTTCTGACAAAAAAAAAAATATCCCAGCTCTGCAAGACCCGTGGGCTGCAATACAAAGTGTAATAACAGGAGAACTCAGTATACAGCTACTCGGTACAAATAAGTCCTATCAGTAAGATAAGGATGTTTACCGATGACAATACGTGTTGAAGCAGGGCTGAAATCACAACTCTGAAGAGGCTACCTGCCTTCCTGACGAGGAGGTAATAGTTGTGCACTGACTCCACGACTTCATGAATTACTGAACGACTAAAAATACATATTGATTGCTGAATTTGAAAGCTGGTCGAACACATTGCAACGTTTTTATTCACAAACTTGTGGACATTATACAAAATCAGTTATAAAAAAATCAATAACCGGAATCCTGAGACGATTAGCTGACGCATTTTCTGAGGGCGCGAGTAGTGCGACTCAATTTTTTTGCATTTTAGAATTTTCTATCCGAGGGGAGATTTCGCTATGCATCTCGAAGTAAATTCGCTGAGGTATCCGGATAAATGTTTGTGAGCGACATTGAGGACAATTGCTCATGTTGGTTACTGCTTCACTTGTACTTTGAAAATGATCCTAACCGGAAATCTACATTGAGGTAGAATGCCTTAATCATTCTACGGTTCAAAATCAAACTCACGAAGAGAATAGCTAGAAACTAAAAAAATAACCGACAAAAAATTCAGCATACACTCCGTCAAAAAAGCGCCACTCTTTTCAGGAATAAGTTTTTTTTTGGTCGATATTCCCGAATTGTTAAAGTAACTAAATAAAGTGAGAAAACTGAATGGCCTAACGTCGGACAGATCTCGCACCAGTTTCATCTTTCGAACGACTTAATTCATAAGCCCTGGGTTGCTTGTCACACGTCAAATGAAACGTGGAAGGGCACCGCTGATTATCGGTGCAAGGAGAGCATGTCACAAACAAGTTCAGTTCGGATCTTACTTTTCAAGCTGACCTAGGACAATTTAAAACTTGACGACAGAATTTGTCAAGAATCTTCATCATCTGTCTTTCCTTAAAGCTGAAAAAGTTCCAAACATGCCAGAAAAAGAAAGTTTGAGAGTTAACTTTCAAAGCCCCCTCCTTCAAGCTCTTAACAAAGAGGAGACAGTACTTGGGTATAATTCGTTTATTTTTAAAGGTGCATTAATATCTGAGGCGGTTTGCATCTCTGATAAAAATTAACGTTAGAGTGATCACTATTCAAAAATTTGGAGACTTAATGACATGAGGAGGTAAAAATTACGTAGGCGTGTGTTCGTAAAGAGTGCCTCCTCTTAATGCGGTCTTTCTCTCCATAAAAAAATTAATTTAAGTAACGCAATTAACTGAACACGGCATTTGGATAATGCACTGAGTGTAAAACAATGGAAGAATATACAATCTTAATACGCGGTGGGCCGGGTTGCATACACTCGAGAAAATATCGCGAGAGCCGTACAGCGCAAGCGTTTCGCGTTACGGGAGCTACGGGCAGATCTCATATTTCGCCCGCAAAACCTAGCGTATGCAACCCGGCCCACCGCGGAGTTCGAATAGTTGCATGTTGGGTTCGAACCCAACTTCGTACGCTCTTCCATTGCTCTCCGAGTTATTTTGAGCTGAAAGAGCGTGCCGTTATCAATGATGTCGAGAGAAGGCTTCGATTGTATTGAAATGCTAACTAAAAATATTCTTAGTTCATTCACCTTCGCCGCTAACTGATACAAATGCACGTGACATAAAGCAAATGCAAACGTGAAATTCAAATGTAGGATTTAAATGAAAATGGACCAAATGATGAATTGAGTTTCATTACAGTATTATACATTTCCGTGATTTAAATTCAGCCCACTTTAAGTTAAGGGAGATACTTTTAATTCCATAAGTAGAAAACGAAAACGTATTTGAGGTAAAATTTAATAATCTAATGGTGGTGATTCTAATTCTTCAAATTTCCTATAAATTACATTTCTTTCAAAACCTGGTATGTATGTGCCATGATGCGTCGCTAAGGCTGTGCACGATGTTACTTACAGTGAAAAAACCTAGATGCTTTTGCTGGTGGATTTTTTATGGATGATTTTTCTCAAAATATTGGCCTTATTTTCCTAAAAATTGTTGTTCTTAAGCTATTCTGCCGTGTTATGAAGGAACGCCGTGTAAGCCATCAGGCGTTGCCATATTCCCTTCGGCAAATCACGAATTTTCAGAAAAATTGATGAATATTTATTTTCCGATTTTTCAGGGGATTTCGTTTGTAATTTGATCTAAAATGTCTGAAAATTTCACGGGAAAACATTCATAACTTTCTTAAAAATAAACATTTTCCGAGAGGAAATTTGGCAACATTCGAAGTTTCACACGGCGTTTTTACCTTGTGGCACGGCAATATTCTGCCGTACTAAGAAAGAACGCCGTATGAACATTCGAAAGTTGCCAAATTCCCCCGGCTAAAACATGTATTTAAGTGAAAGTTGTGCTCATTTTTCTTTGATATTTTCAGATATTTTAGAATAAATTGCGTACGAAATTGTCTGAAAATTTTTGATAATAATATTCGTAATTTCCCCAGTAAATTCGGGTTATATCGGAGGAAATTTGACAGCGTCTGAAGGCTCATACAGCGTTCTTCCTTAGTACCGCAGTATTGGAGTCCAGTTCCGTTGAATGAGAGCAGATGAGACAGTTTTACAATTAAGGAAACATTTTCTGGCGTTTACCAGGTTTTGAATGTCCATCCTTCAAATATTCTTTTTATTTGGTCCATGAATGTTGCCAAAATGTATGAATTTGTTTCATGTAACAGTACGGAAAAAATGGTTCGGAGAAGTCATGTGGAGAATTCAACACTTCCTGTACCCCCCCCCCCCCCCCCCCCCCCCCCCNCCCCCCGCTGCCGAGAAATATGGAATACCACGGTGTCATTTGACTTACGCAGCGTTTGATAATGAGTCAGTGAGACGGCGCACAGTGGATCGAGCCAATAGGAGAGATCGGACATAATTTGGAAACTATGAAAGCTTTTAACTCCGTTTATACAAAACTTTGAGGTTCTAAAATGGAGATGTAGCATGTGTGAGGAATTTGCGATTTGACTGTAGTTTCTTATGTAAAAGTTCGCGAGAAACTCGATGGTGCCTCTGGTTTTCTCTAAAATCATCTCCCAAGCTCAAATACAGCTCTCAAGTTGAGGCCAAAATGGAGGGGATATCCAACGCTATCCTGAGAGTCTATCTCTACATCAAACCAAATTCTCCATATATAGATAGGGAGCAAATACATTGACAGGGCTGCCACTTTATTTGGGGACTCTAAAACTGAAAACACGGCATCAATGCTAATGTATTTGCTCCCTATCTTTGCATGGAGAGTTTGTCTTGATGTAGAGGTGGACTCTCAGGATAGCGTGGGATATCCCCTCTATTTTGGCCTCAACTTAAGAGCTTTTTTGAGCTTGAGAGATGATTTCAGAGAAAACCAGTGGCACCATCGTTTTTCTTGCGAACTTTTACATAAGAATCAAGAGTCAAATCGCAAATTCCTCACACATGCAACATCTCCATTGGTTACGTTGGTTTCCTCGTGAAATTTTCTTCTGGAGGCACCCCTTAAAATTTAAAGTGTGACGAAATAAACATTACAATTTGTAAAGTTTTAGTCAAAATTTCAAGTCCGACGTCTCTAATTGACTCGATCCACTGTGCGGCATCGGGAACCTGACTTGAGGATCGAGCATTGAGCGCAGTGAGTGAAGGACGAATGATGATTACCTGAAACCGGTGGCGGCGTTGGCAATTTTCGCCGCGGCGCCCGGAATTCGGCTTGTCAGCCTTCTCGCGACGGAACCGGCCTTACCGCTGCTACCGCTTACTTGTGCAGCACCACCGAATCACTTGAACCAACAGCCGCACTCGCGAAAAAGAACTCGGTAGAAAAAAAAAATTCAAACGCGCCTGACACCATCCGTAACACGGCGCGCACTTGGTTAAAAAATTCCTCTCGCTCGATCGCTACTCTCCGAAAAATTGGGAATTCGAGGGTGAACCAATTTCGACAGGGAAAATTTAGGAGATTAAGTTTGGCGGGGAAAAGGGAATTCTTGGTAAGTTATTAAAATGCCGGTTGCCGGTTGTAAGTTAATGTTGCCTGCGTGATTTCAACGTTGAAGTGAGCGGTTTTTTCCCCCACCGTGAACGCAAGAAATTTCAGAAAATCAACAGAAAGTATTTGAATTTGGAAAATACGATGCGCTCTATAGAACGGGAGTTGATTTGAAGACATTGAGTTTCGGAGAAAAGAGCATTGTGGGTGGCGAGAACGGTTCCTATAGAGAAGTCTCGAGAACTTTGATGCACAAATGTAAGTCGGTTGATGGGAAAGGGAGACTTTTTTACTGTCTATACACCTGATTTAGTACCTTGAAATAATTATTCAAAAATTTGTTTTCTCGCGTTTTTCTGATATGGGACAAAAGAGAACTTTTAGTGAATTCATCAAATATTCAATTAATCTTCGATAATTGAATATTACATCAGATACGTTTCGAGAACCCCACAGATCTCGTAAATTTCATTCAGTGCGTAGTTATTCATTACAAATTGATTAGAGGCCGAGTGTCGAAATAATACCGGTTGAATCGTAACTGGTGGGACACGCAAGCAGGTGCTCCGGAGTGGAATCGTATTTTAGAGGTCATTGAGGATACGCATGGACGAGGCGCAAACCGCCTCACACGAGTCGAAACAACCATGCCCGGGCAAAGCAAACTTTGTGCAATGAGGGAAAACAGATAAGATAAGTGCGCCGGGGGAGAAAAACGCACCGATGACGTGAGAGAGAAAGCGGGATGAAAATAGAAAGCCGGGAACTGCATTGGATCTCGATTGCAAAAAGGTGGTAAACGGGGATGCAGGAGGATCGAGAGAGGCGATCGAACACCATCACACACACACGCACACCAAAACCCGCGAAAAACGGAACCGGATGAAATCGGAAAGAGAGTCGAAAGGAGCGTCCGAAACCGATAGACAAGCGCGGTGATAAGGAATTTCGAGACGCTGGGGATGGATAAAAGGTTATCTGTCTGTATCACGAGGCTAAATCGGTGTGACACTCTGCGGCGCTGACTGATTCGTGGCCGACCACGCGGCTCAGGATAGAAACGCGGGAGATTCGCTGTTGCTCCCACATCGGCTTCTGGCCACGCCCCCCGCCATGCCGCCGGGACGCCGCCGCGGGCCGCGGGGGCAGGGGACGGGGCAAGGCGAGTGTCTAATGTCACTTCCTATCATCTGTTCCGATAATGTTTCAACGTTTGAAGTTAACTGCACATTTGCAACTCACTAAAACGTGTTGTCGGCCTCTGTGTGAGTGCCTGGCGCCTTCCGAGCGATCCCGACAGGTAGGCACGGGTGCCGCCGCGCCGCTACCGCAGCTTCGGAGCTCAGCCCGGGACCGCACAGTGGAACAAGTCAATCGTGGAGATCGGACATAAAATTTTCGACTGAAAATGCAAAATTTGATGTTGGTTTAGTCACATTTTTAATTGCGAGGGTGCTTCGAGAAGACAATTTCACGAGAAAACCGATGGAACCACTTTTAGAACCTCAAAATGATGTATAGACAGAGTTATACTGCCGTGCTAAGGAAGAACGCCGTATGAACATTCGAGAGTTGCCAAATTTCCTTCGATAAAATGTGTATTTTTTAGGAAAATTATGAATATTTTTCCTTGAAATTGTCAGAAGTTTTAAATACAATATCTGAGAAATTGGTCACCAAATATTCAAAAATTTTCCTGAAAATTAAAGATTTTCCAGGAGAGATTTGGCAACGCCTGAAGGCTCTTGCGGCGTTTTTCCTTAGCAAGGCAGTATGAGTGTTTAAAGTTTCAAACTTTTGTCCGACCGCTCCTATTGATTCGACCCACTGTGGGCCGGAGCATAACTTGACATTGACAGCTAATCGTCACAGATGATGTCTGTTCCAGCTTGTCTCCTTGGTTATTTTCTCACTTTGTCAACACCGCGTCAGCTCCCTTCAAATTTTCCCCTTTCGTCGAGCCGTCATTGCTCTGGCGCAGGGCGTAACTCTAAATCCACGTGAGCCCTGGATTACACTGAGTTGCATGTAAAATGGGGCTCAACTAGAACAGCAGATACGCCGGTGCGTCAGAAGAGCGACGGAGTGGGGACCGCTCCTACTTGAGAGTATATTGATGGCTAAAGTGCGAAAACACGTGTACGTGTTTCACAGTGGCGTGGCGTACTTTGCGATACATTGATTGTTATGCCACTGAAACCTATGGAAAAGGATCGATAATGGGTGTTCGCAGCGAACACCTTAATAATCGATTCTTTACCATAGGTTTGAATGGCATAACAATTGATATATCGCAATTCACGATTTCAATTTTTCGAAAAGGAACAAGCCAACTTTGTAGCTTGAACCTTATACGGAATATTCGGCTTAGAGAGAAGAAAAATCAAGGAGGTTTTCAAAAAATTGAGTTGACCAGTTTTCTAAAAGGAAAATGAAGTTAGACAGGAAGTATGTGACGTCTCGCACAAAGATACGTGGCTCTCCACTTTGGTCGTCGATATCTCGAGACATCGAAGAGTATTGAGAAGTCACCCCTAATCTACACTGCTTACGAGAGTGATTTACTATCGATCGGTCATTGGTAGGTCTTATACTCTAACAATTTTTCCGAAATCCCTGAGAGTCAAATTAGGTTCATCGAGTAAGGATCATTCATACTTGAAACAGGGACGGATTCACCTACTTGCCACCTATGGGCCGCCTATATTTTGCCGCCCCCTTCTCATTCGTTTTGAAACTCGATAAAAACCATCAAATGAACGTGCCAGCGTGGGAGGGGTGCACAAGACACAATTACTCGTGTTGAACACATTTTTTGAGAAAGCCCTGTCAACACTACTGGCAAAAGTTCTCGAAACTTTGCGCGAAAGTTAAGTTCCGTAAACCTATCTCTGTGTGGACAAGGCCTTCCATTCATAAGAAATCAACGAAATAATTATGAAAGAACATGCACAAATGTGGTTCAATGATTTTTACTTCCACCGCTGCGCCGCGCAGACCGCGCCGTGTTGGACGCAATGCGTGAAGTATTCACGCAGTCTTGTAGGCACTAAACGTTTCACGCTGACCGCACTGTATTTGGCGCAATGCGTGAAGTATTCATGCATTCTTGTAGGCGCTATCCGTTTCACGCTGACCGCAATGACCGCACTGTGTTTGATGCAATGCGTAAAGTATTCGTGCAGTCTTGTAGGCGCTAATATGTGTTACATGCCGATCGCCGCGCCGAGGGCTTCTCCTTTTCATCTCAACTCCTCGTTATCATTTCTCTCTAAGTCGCGCCGTTCCAGGCCAAATTGCGTGTTTGGTTTCTCTCGTAACTCGACTTATTGAGGGTGCCGTCTGCCGTCTCTTGTATCACTAAGAGAAGACAAAATTACAAATTACTATACTCTCAGGAAATGATAGATTTTGTCGCCTTTTCTCGTTTGTAATTTTGTTTTTAATAATCCGATTTTTTTTCATACCTACACTTTAAAAAATTGCAAATTTTTGCCGCTCCTTAGATTTGCCGCCATGAGCCGCGGCCCATGTGGCCTTAATCTGGCCCTGACTTGAAAATAATCTCAAGGCAACGTAAATTATTCAGATGGATCTAAAGCCGGGATAGTTCTCGACTCACGGCCCGAGCGAATATGACAAATTAAAGGACACAACGCGTTGTAGTTTTGAGATGCGATCATCGGTCTCGTGCGATGGTCATCATTTTTGTTCCAAATTTCGCGCAATACATCAGGATTGTTCTTTGAAGATTTTGCACTTAAATGTCAAAATTGATTGTCCTTAAAGAAAAAAGAAAAAAATAAAATTAAAGGAAACTCAGCGTGTCATCCTCAGATAACTGGTTTGTTGCAATTTCGAGGGCCGGCAACGTTGTATTGCATTTAAATTATGAATTTCTCGGCAAATTGACCAAGTCGCGATAAAATTCAGAAATAGTTTCTTGAAAATTTCGCACTTAAAGGTCAAAAATAGTTGTCCTTAAAGAAAAAAGACAAAAATAAAGTTAAAGGAAACTCTGCGTGTCATGCTCAGATAAAATAAACAACGTCGCGATGAAAATCAGTAATAGTTTACTTCATCTGCATAATATACAACGCTGGAACCAAGTTACGGTGCAAGAGAATCAAACAAAGCGCCCTTAGCTGATGTCAAATACGACGAACACCATAAACCTCCATTTGAACTTCTGGATACAACTATTCGAACTCTTCGGATGTCCGTGTTGCATACGCACGGAGTTGAAGGCGTTTTGACTGTCCAGGCACTCACCGCTTCACTCGGCGCGACGGGCTGTACCGCGATGATCCAAAATGACAGAGCGCTTTCAATTCTTCGTTTATTCTACAAATATATTTCTCAGACATGAATACTTGCACACAAGGGGACTTGACACAAGGGAAGGCGTTTTGACTGTCCAAACACTCACCGCTTCACCCGGCGGGCTTTACCGCGTTCCTTCTTCTGTTTGTTGCAATTTCGAGGGCCGGCAACGTTGTATTGCATTTAAAAAATGCATTCATCGGCAAATTGACAAAGTCGCGATAAAAAACCGAAATGGTTTTTTTCGTCAGCATAATAAGCAACGCTTGAATTAAGTTCAGGTGCGCATGCGACAGATACCAGACGAATTTCGTTGTAAAGCCTGAATGCAACTATTCGGGCTCCATGGATGACTGTGTTGCATACGCGCGAAAGTGAAGGAGTTTTGAATTAAGACACTTTCCGCATCAGCGGCGCTCAGAAGGAGCGAGTCAATGAGAGGAGTCATACTGCATGTGAAACAGTGGCGTGGCGTGACTATATCCGGTAGGCGTTCGGTAGGAGTGTTAACTTTAGGACGGGGGGGGGGGCTCAGAAAGGTTCACTCCCCTTCCTTAAAGGGGGTTCGGGGGGTCTCCCCCGGAAACTTTTTAAAGAATGAAGCCGCAAGAACACGATTTTAACCCTTTCTGGTGAAAATTGTGTCGGTAAATTGTCATTGAAATTTTGTTCTTTATACTGATCGTTTTCCTGTAATTTATTTTGTTAAATGATAACGTATTTTCGCAACACGCACCTGCAGAGAGAGGTGGGAGAGGGAGACTGGGAAACTGGGAGATGCGGCCCGCAGGCGCAGGGGGGAAGCGGAGAGCGAATCGCGGCCTAGAGGAAATTCGGCGGTTCGCAAACCCCTGCGGACCACTGCTATAGGAAACAGCTGGACTGATGAGCGGCTCTCCTCTCTCGTTCTTTTCCCCTCCCTTTTCTCTTTGCTGTGTTCCCTCTGCGAGCGCGGTCCGCACTCGTCTCCGAACCCAATGCTCACGCTCCGCTCTGCGCCGCGCGCCGGTGCCTCTCCTCTCTCGTGTACCCTTTGCCCCTTCATCATTGCACCCAGGTTCTCTCTCCTCACCGTACGCAGATCATCCAGGTTCGGTAGCCGGTGCGGACCACGCGTCACAGGATTTTCTCTCTCCGCCGCGTTACATGCCGATGTCGGAAGCCAAGCGCCCGATACTTATTTGCGATCTACTATTCACAATTCTGTATTGCTTCCCACATTCTTTGCCATAATTTATTAATTGTTTCAAAATATTATAGGGTGTTCGGCGAACACTGAGAACCTATGGACGCCACGCCACTGATGTGAAAACATTAAAAGATCACATCGACGCTAAAACGGAGCGAAGAGGTTTTAGAGGTGGTTTCATTAATTTCTCATTTTTACTTCAAAGGAGCATCCTATAAAATGTATAATAAAACGAAATTGACATTTAAACTTATAGTTTTAGTCGAAAATTTCATGCCCAGCCTGCCTGAAAGGCTAGTTACGTCGCATCGAAGGCATAACTCAACTGCGAGGATCTAAAACGACAAATTGCTCAGCAAATCGCGATATCAAAACTGAAGCACGAAAGACACATCATACGATTGTGTGCAAGTATTCGTGCCTGAGAAAAATATTTGTAAAATAAACGAAGAATTGAAAGCGCTTTGTCATTATGGATCATCGCGGTGATGCCCGCCGGGTGAAGCGGTGAGTGCCAGGACAGTCAAAACGCCTTCAACTGCGTGCGTATGCAACCCAGACATCCGTTGAGTTCGAATAGTTGTATCCAGAAGTTCAAATGGAGGTTTATGGTGTTCGTCGCATTTGCCATTAGCTAAGAGCGCTTTGTTTGATTCTCTTGCACCGAAACTTGATTCCAGTGTTGCCTATTGTGCCGATGAAGTAAACTATTACTGATTTTCATCGCGACGTTGTTTATTTTCCGAACAATGCATTGATTTGAATACAACAACTCTGCCGTCCTAAAATGTGGGTTGCGTCTCTACTTCCTCTGAACTAGGGACGAGAAATGTCAAAGTCGTTTCGTAGTCACTTCAGAAAAAATTCAAGCGCGCATCTCAACGTATTAATTTTTGTTCCCTCCCCCCACTGACGAGTTAGAAAAAGTCCAGTCAGAAATGTAAATCGACCTACGGTTAATTCAAAGCCCGGTGCTGCAGGACCCAAAGCTTGTAGGATATTGTCTTACGTTACAGATTGCTTCGAAAACCGAACTGCATCGCTTAAACGAAATCTCTTTTTTTATTTTTTTGAAGGATTCGAGGAATTTCAAAGGCTCGTCAAATTTGGCAAATTCTCAGACGCATCGCTAAACTCGAAAAAAAAATTCGTGAGAATCAGCCTGATAGATCTCATTGGTACGAAAAATCGTTTTTTGTTTTTGTTTTTTTTTTAAAAAATATAGATAATTACACAACATTGTTCGAGCAATAAAATAGATGTGGCAAAGAAACTGAATTTTTGCCGGGAACAAGAAAAAGATGCGAACCGCCCAGGCAAAATGCGTCATGCAAAGAAACGTTCATTTATGCTGGACTTTCAGCTTTTCCAGAGAGGTAGAAAAATCCATGTTTTACACATATTGCTCTCTCACTCAGTATGATAAGTGAAAATCCCTAGGAACTAGACAGTGGCGTGGCGTGCTGTGCGATATATCGACTGATCTGTCACTAAAACCTACGGAAAAGTATCGATAAACAGGGTGTTAACAACGAACACCTCATATAATCGATTATTCACCATATAGCTTCGAATGGAGAAATATCGATAATCGATCATTCACGCCTCGCCACTGGAACTAGGGAGCCTAGACAAAACTGAGTCTGATTGAAACCGCAATGTCACTCACAAGGTGACAGAACCCCGGCGCGCCTTCAATTGTTGCGTATGAAACATGGACATCCATAGAGTGCGAATAGTTGCATGCAGGCGCTACTACCGACGAACGTCGCGTTGCGTCGCGCGTCGCTTTCTGAGCGGGATGGATAAACCATCGAATGGGGGAACCGAAAAACCAAACGCTAAGACAATCTTGAAGGGAAAATAATTCGTGTTAAAATTCAATTCAGGATGGGCATTTCGAAGAGAGAAATATCAGTGTTCGATCTTGCCTTGTTTTAACTGGACCGCGTTAAACAGAGGGGAACCAAGCCACATCAGCTATTGCCAAATTTAATTGAGCAGTTTAATTTTTTACATGGAAACGGTTGTGCGGAGTTTTGTGCAAATTTCAGTGAAAATTCTCCATAGTTTGAAGCAAATTCCCTGAAAAGTTTAGAGGAGTCCGCACAAAAATTCTCTCTTGAAAAATTTAATTGCTCGATTAAATTTGGCAAACGCTGACGTGGCTTTGTTCCTTTCTGTTAAACTCGGTCCAACTGTCATTAAATCAACTCTTAGCAGATCTAGAGTTTTAACTGGATTGGGGAGCCGAGACAATGAAAATCAAACTCCGCGTTTTTAGAAAATGTCGAGCAAAATCTTAATAATGAGCAGTTTCCTAACTGGAAAGGTACCTTAGAAAAAGCTCTCTTTCACAAATCTTGTCTTGATTGCTTCAGCAGATTTTTCATTGGAGGCGAGTGGAGTATCGAATTTCACCGAAAAATGGATCAGTTTTACGTCATTCATATCACCGAGGAGGGATTAATTTCGGTGGAACCACGGAAACCGAACGAGTATCGATGGCTAAAGTCTGAAAATGCGCTTCTATTCCCCGAATACAGCGTTGTGTTGTGCGTGTCCTAGCCTCAGCCTGCAGACACCACGCGAAATCCACGCTACCAGCTTTAAAATTTAAGGAAATTACATCATTGTGGCTTCTCTGAGGTCCGGCCGATGGTGTTAGGTTCAACTGAAAGAACCTTCGCAAAAAAGATGTCCCCTTTTTTTCCATATAGTCAAAAAGGATCATCAATTAATGAATTATGACTCAAATAAAGTTGGGAAAAACTCAAATTTTTGTTTGGGGGAAACTCAAATAAACCCTCGAGGAAAAATTTCAACATGGAGCAGGATTTCATTTAGGTCTTACAGCGTTGTTAAAATGTTTGTAAATACTGAAACATTGGAAGGAATTTCCTTAAGTTACCCTGGTACTTAAAGTTAACGAATCCTGAACATGGCGGATGAGAACTTTAAATAGCTTTTCCTTGAAACTACCTTTTGTGAGCAATGAACTTCAAAGCAACATAGCTATAGTTTGGTTTGAAATTTTCGGACTTAATTGGTTTGAAAATGTTCAAAATACACTGTTCCATGCACTGACATCGATAGCTCAATTTTGAGCTATTGTCAACGAATGTCCCATACTCCATGAACCGTCGCAAATCTCAATTTGTTTAAATAAGACAGGATTCGTTCTCATAAAGTTTTTCTTGACGACCACCTTATCCGCCCGACGGGATGGGCCAGAAATCAGTGGCGTGGCGTGCTTTGCGATATATCGATTGATCTGCCATTTAAACCTATGGAAAATAATCGATAAATAGGGTGTTCGCAGCGACCACCTTAATAATCGATTTTTCACCATAGGTTCATATGGCATAACTATCGATATATCGCAATTCACGCCACGCCACTGCTAGAGATAAGTATCACTAGGATGAGAGAAAAAAAGAGAGCGAGATGATGGCCTCTGGCAAGTAGCAAAGGATATGATTAAAATGTAAGAAGCTATACATTTGAAAGTCATTGAGATAAGTNGGGGGGGGGGGGGGAGTCTCGAGGGAGGGAAGGGGGCGTAGGATCGAATACTAACCGCCTGAGTTCTTTTGTCTATTCGGCTGGGAAGATAAGGAGCGATAAGGGAGTCATAGGTCGCGGACTTAAGCAGCTAGATATGTTGGTTGCGATAGCGATAGGGGATCTATCGGCAGGGGTTCGGGGTTCGCAGCGAGAGGGGAGCACCGGCTCCCGTGATCCCATGACTCCTGCCTGACCCTACCGGTGTGAATGCCTGCCGGAGTGAGGCGTGCAGGTGGTTCATCACTTATTAAGTCGTTATCATTTCTCTCATTTAAGTGAGTGACAGTTAATGATTCCCACATATGAAGATACGGGAATATTACCAGGGTGTCTTGTCTACTGAAACAGGCTGGTCAAAAATAAGTACTTTTACAGTACTTTTTCAGGGCGCGCTCGAGAAATCCAGTGCCATCTCCAACAGAAAAATTATCCGTACTTTTTCAGTGACTCCATTTGACGGAATTAGAAAAATTTCAAAAATTTGAAATTGCAACAAAAATGACAAAAAATTAAAAAAAATTCCGAACCGTTTTGCGGAATTTCCGCACTTTTTCGGTGCTTCCGGACCGCCCTTAAAAAACCAGTACTATTTCTGGACTTGTAGACACCCTGATTTCCAATCTTCCCAAAATGTACGGGGAAATGTCGATTTGAAGCCGAAATGGAGGCGTTGGGTTGCGAAGTTTCGAAATCTTCACTGCTAATTTATATTTTATAGGGGAAACTTTACCGAGAATTTTCGGAAATTGTTCGTTTTCAGGACTGTTGAATCATGGAGAAAGTTTATAGTATGAGTTTCAAAGAATTCCATTCATTTCTTTAATTACACCAAACACAGAGAGAAAGAATCGTTGTTCTTTCTATGCTCTTTGAAGATCCCAGATCCAACCTATACTTTTGTTCATCATGTGCTATGGAAAAACGCCGTATGAGCGTTTAAATGTTGCCTAATTGCCTCTCAAGAAATATGTATTTTTTTAGAACGTTAATGTTATTTTCCTTGAAATTTTAAGGCACTATAGATCAAATTACAAACAACGAAATTCCCTGGAAAATTTAAAGAAAAATACACATGTGTTTTCGAGAAAATTCGTGATTTGACAAAGAGGATCTGACAACGTCTGACGGCTAATACGGCATTCTTCCTCAGCACGGCACGGCAGAATTAAAACGAAACTTTTTTATTATTTTGGTTGGGATAACAATGCTGCGACCCCAATAACAATACAGCGTTGTTACCGGAACCGAAAGTCGAAAGTATTGTTCCCTGAAGAATTGATTAAGTCGATGTATTAAGCCTCATTTTCAGCTGTTACTGCTGAAAATGTCACGACCGTCACTGTCATGATTGGTAGGTTGCAGTGTTTACGTTCTCATAGCTTTTCTTCGGTCTGATAAATTGTTCCCGTTTTTGTACTAATTTCATCAAAAATACTTGTAGTTGAATAAACACTGTATTTGATTTACAAAAAATGCGTTTTCCACCCAAAATATTTCAAAAGTATATGCTGCCGTGAGGTTTCGACGTCACGACCGTCACAGTGGGTGTTCATTTTCGTCAAAACGGCCGCTAGGGGCAGTCAAAATCGCTACAACACGTTCCATTCCATTGAGTGAAGTGTTCACATCAAAATAAGATCGTACAGCAGTCGGTGTCGATATTTAGAAGATTCCGGATGGATTTTAAATGCAAATTTACTCCATTGAACCTTCCTTTATATCACGACCGTCACGATTTTTATTTTTGAAGCGTATGATATACTCTGAAAAATCTTTTTGCCCACATTTTAGCCCGTACTACCCATTGCACGTGTACCAAAGCAGGGGGAAAATTCCTGATAAAAAAGGTACCTGTACTCATTTTTAAGCCTAATACTATATTGAACTAGGAAAACAAACCCTCGATCCAAAATAATCAAGTTGAATTTTTAGTTTTTTGGAGACCCAGGTAAATTCATTTGAAAAAAAAAAAAAAAAAAAATGGAAATTATCAATAGGTACCAACTCTCCGAATGGACCTCATACACTCTAACTAGCAGATTTCACCAATGAAGATTATTTTGCTGCAGCACAGTGAGCAAATGGGGGAAACACAGATCTGATTAAAAGGGGGTGAAAGTCTCACAACTTTTGACTTTTAATTTAAATTATAATGACAGCCTTAAGGCATTTAGTCTTTTCTGTCTGTCGCTCGTCTGATCAACTCCTCTGTTTTCCTTCTCTGACGATAAGTGCTTAGGCTACGAGGCTTCAGGGAAAATTTATTCCATCCTGTTATCAATCCTGAAGGGATAGTTATGAATCTGCAACACCTCTGAGGCGTGAAATCAACCATTTTTATGGCATGATCATCATTGGAGAATCAAACTTTGGCCAGTCCCAAATAGATACTACTCAACAGATAAGACTCTGACTTTATAACCTAGCACTTGCATTATGACAAGTGAATCTCTAGTGACAAGGAAGCAATAAATTGATAAATGAACCAAAATGGAAGGTTATTTGAGGCCTCCTGGAATTTTAAAGCTTTATAAATTCGAGCAGTATACAGTGCTAGTGAAAGTGCGAGGAGGAAAGTTTAACAAACTATTAGTGAATAGTGAGAACTTACAGACACTACTTCGGAAGTTTTGAGAGCACACCTGGATGTGTCGGCTTGAACACTGGAAATTGAACGAGGGAACACCAAATTGAACATTCTTTAGAGAGATGAGGGAAAAAACTGTCGCACTTATAATACAAAAAATCAAGATCCTCAAGCAACTTTAAATATTTTAAGGACTTCTCCCCACACTCACGAGAAGTTGAAGACCATGCTTGTTTACATTTTTTTTATCAAATAACGCGAATGTAAACAAGTCGAAACTGCCACTCCCATTGGTTCCCGCCAATTCAGTGCCGCGCTCGGCAAAATATACAATTTGACCCGCCAATTTTCAAATAAGCGGGGACTCCCATGGTTGTGCGCACTACATAAAACAGCAATACGTTGTGGACGGTATGATTTGTATAGAGTACAATTCTCATATCTTCGGTGTGCACTCGTGCTCCTTTAGTCGGATTACGAACGAATCGAATCACTAGATTTTTTAAGGTGGCAGTGTGGCACATTCGCGTCGGAAGTGGGGAGTCGTGTAATGTTTGAAGCCTATGTACAATGTTGAAGGCACTATAAACTGACGAAGCCGGCCTGCTTTGTTATGTTTAATGGCTGTATTTATAACTTGCAATTTCAAAACGCAGTCGTATTTCCGAGACCTTTTGGACTTGAATTGAAAGAGAAAATGTTTGTGGTCGAATTTTTGAACAGAATCCTTTTTGCGGTACCTACTGGATTTATCGGAAGTTGAAGGTGGTTAAAATATTTGTTGCCAGTGGATGAAATGTCAATGCTGGCAACATTGTATTAACTGTCAAGAGTAATTGGAAGAACAATTCTCAAATTAAGTATACTATTTATATTATTTTGTGTATTAATTAATTGTTGAACATAGAATGCCTCCAATTTGTTCTGCCCAAATGTCGGTAAAAAAATTTTATTGCAGAAGAGGTAGATTCCTTTTTTTTTTCTCAAAAATTAAGTTTCATGAAGAGGAACAACTTGGACTCATTGTCTAAAATAGTTCTCCGATTTAACGATACAATTTTTCCGGGTCGACTCTTTCCCGCGTCCACGCCAAATAAGTGTATGCGTGGCCCCTTCATTACGCAATTACTTAATTCGACTAAAAAAATGTTTGCAGAGAGGCACTGACATATTATGCGACGGTGAAACTACCAGACCTCGTGTCTCGTTTGCAATGTTTAAAAATCTCCGCTCCCATTTTAATTATTTTTGGAGGAGAATAATTCAATATCATTTCTTGTAATTTTTAAGTGTTCTTCGCACAGAAAAGAAAAAGCAAGGAAATTTTTAAGAATTGACGTTGGGTATAGTCTACGACGTCGCAAATCGAGATTTGTGGTTTGGTGGTTTGATGGTTTTACCATCGATATGGATGGCTACATTCGGATACTACATATGGGGGCGTCAATTGCGCATGAGCGCAGGAACAACCAAATTCCCATCGTATTTGATTTTTTAGACGGAAAAAGCTACTTTTATTGCTTGAAATATCCATTAAATATTCTTAGGCTAGCGAAAAGCTCGTAATTGAAGCCACGGGTCTAGATGCTCTAGTCATAAACTTTAAGATTATTACTCGCTCCTTTCAATAATTGAGTAATTTCCTGGAATTCATCGAGCTATCACATCGGGACTGTTCCGATGGACATATTTCGATCAAAGAATAAAAACGAAACGCTTCCGACTCAGTAAAAAGTGGTTTTCGAGTCAGCTGCAGCGTGCCATTTCACGATAATACTACTAATCAACCACGTGGAAGCCATTTGCCTACACTAAAATTTGAAGGGAGACTGGCATTGCGACATCGCAAACTTCCTGTCATATTTGCTTCATTTTTTGTGTAGAAAATTAGTCAATTTTATTTTTTGAAAGCTGCCTTGATTTTCCTTCTGCAATGCCAGAATAATCAGTAAAGATTTCAAGATATAAAGTTGGCTTTTTTTCTTCATGAGAATAGAAAAGGAGTCTAAATTTGGCAAAATAGCATTGGAAATACCTAGTTTTTTGCTGTAGCCATCAATATGTATATCGTCCGCAGGAAGGGGGCCTCAGCACTCGAAAAATTTGTGTAGACTGCTAATTTTTCATGAATTGTTTTGATAGCTTCAGTAGTGTGCAAGGCCTTGGTAAAAAGGAATGAGAAAATAAAAAGAAAAAGGATGTAGAAGATAGAAAAAAGAAGATAAAAGAGGGTAAAAAGAGGATGAAAAAGAAGAAAGGGAAAAATGAATGAGAGGATAAGAGGAAGGAAAAGAGGACTATAGAGACTGTTTAGATTTAAGCAAGTTTATTTAGGCTGGCAACGACAGGACCAACTGGTCCTGTCTAGAGGATAAGAGGAAAGAAAGAGAATGTAGAGGAAGAAGAAAAAGCTGATGAAGAAGATCGGAGAAAGAAGAAAAAGAAAAAAGAGAAGAAGATGAAGAAGAGAGAAAAATTAGAAATAAAGGCAATCAGGAGGAAGAAGATTTAGATTCAAGAAAGAAAAGGAGAGAAATGATGAGGAATAAGATAGATACAAGAGAAAGTAGAAATAGAGAAAATAGAGGAAATATAAGAAATATAAGAAAGAAAGATGAGAAGAATATGAAGATGAAATCAGGGAAAGAGGGAGAAGTAAAAACGAGGAAGAGGAAGAAGAGCAAAAGAGAGAGATGAAGGTAAAAAGAAGAGAGAAGAACTAAGGAAAGGAAATAAAAAGGAAGATGTTGTAGAAAAGAGAGAGAAAGCGGGAAAAAAAAGAAATGCGTAAGAGGAGGAAAATATGAGAAAGAGTACGAAGGAAAGCGGAAGGAGAAGAGAGAAAAGAGAGGATGAAAAAAGTAAGAGGATGAGAAAGGGGCGAAGTTTGAGAAAAGAAGAGAGAAATAAAAGGACACGAACAATAGAGAAAAAGAACCAAGCAAGGGGGAGATGAGCTAGTAGAGAGGGCGATGTTAAAAAGTGGCGCGTAATATTTCATTTCAAATGAGTAGAGTAGAGGGCGACCGATAGAGAGCGCTGCTAATCATGACTAACAGCTGACGTAAGATTTGTTTTGTTTACGTTTCGCAGAAGTGGCATTTTGAAAAAGACTGATAAGAGTTTTGCAGGACACATCACTCAATTGTCGTCCCAAATGAAGTGTTATTTCCAGTTTCACGCGAGGGAAAAAATTCTGAAATTACATCATGACTCTATTTAGTTACATTCTCTTTTTTGTGCTCACTTGTTGCTGCATTTTTGTGGGAGTGTTCGTGGGGTTGCTGTTGTTCGCTAAACTTTACTTCAAAAGACGGAAGCTCCTTGCCTCTGGAAATCCAGGTGTTAGTGTGGGCTTTTTCCATCCATACTGCAATGCTGGCGCAGGTGGAGAAAGAGTATTGTGGTGTGCAGTGCTTGCTGTCAGAAACAAATTTCCTGATGCCAAAATTGTCATCTACACTGGTGATATTGACGCGTCTCCTCAAGATATCTTGAAAAGGACAGAGCAACGCTTCAATATGAAAGTGCCTGAAACTGTTGAATTTGTGTATCTTCAAAATCGGAAATGGGTTGAAAGCAAAATGTATCCAGTTTTTACCCTTTTGGGCCAAAGTCTTGGCTCTGTTATTCTTGGTTTTGAAGCCATTTACGCCTTCTTACCTGACATCTACATCGATACAATGGGATATGCCTTCACCATGCCTTTATTTTCCTATCTTGGTGGATGTAAAGTCGCATCATACACTCACTATCCAGTTATTACATCAGACATGCTGAAAAGAGTGTCAAGACGAGTGAAATCATACAACAATGAGTCGTTCATTGCCAGGAGCCCATTTTTAAGTAACCTTAAAATTATTTATTATCGCATTTTTTCTTGGATTTATTCTTTTGTTGGCAGAAGTGCAGATGTAATAATGGTAAATTCCTCGTGGACGGAGGGTCATATCAATTCTCTTTGGTGTTGCCCCTTGAAAACATTCAGAGTTTATCCGCCATGTGATGTCGAGGATCTCAAATTGATTCCTCTAAGTAGAGATGCTAACAAAGAGAAACGTATTGTTTCAATAGGTCAATTTAGACCTGAAAAAGATCATGTTTTGCAAATTAAAACGATGTTTGAACTGAGGCAAATTTTACCCACTGAAGTTTGGTCGTCAGTGAAATTAGTTCTGGTAGGATCCACTCGTAACAAAGATGATGAGGCATATTTAAAAGACATCAAAGATTTGTGTCTACATTGTTCTGTTGAAGATAATGTAGAATTCAAAATCAATGTTTCTTACACACAATTGAAGGCAGAATATGAGAAAGGGTTCATAGGGCTTCACACAATGTGGAATGAGCATTTTGGAATAGGTATTGTTGAATGTATGGCTGCCGGTTTGATAATGGTGGCTCACGAGTCTGGTGGTCCAAAATTGGATATCATAGAAACTTCTGATACCTCCAGGAATGGGTTTTTAGCGACTGATGAAAGAGAATATGCCCAGTGCATTAAGGCTATCCTTTGTTCAGATAAATCTTACATTGATGAGCTCCAGAGAAGAGCGCGCTCGTCAACTGACAGGTTCTCCACACAGCGATTTAATGAGTCATTTCTACAAGCGATCGAATTTCTATTCCCATCCAACAAAAAATCATAGATGGAATTTAGAATAAAGAAACTAATTCTTAGGATGGAATCCATCTTGTGAAGAAAAATCAAAATCCTAAAATCAGTTCAGCATGATGTACATTTTTAATCATTGAAAGTATTTACTTCTGCTTGATCAGTGATCACCCATTTTCTATAAAAAGTATCATGTCACTCAACATAGAAATATGGCACATTTCTCTTAAAAAGGTTCAAATGAAAACAACATTAATTGCTTTGTTTCAATTAATTACAAGTATCCTTTTGAGAAGAGCAGTTTTTATTCATTTAATTCATATACAAGACATGCAGTTCCTAGTCTTAGTTAAGTACAATTATTTTTAAAAGAAATTTTTCAAACTAAAGAAAAAATTTAAGTGTTATTTAACCCTTAACCCATAATCACCTTCTTTTTTCCTTGAAGAGAAGGTATTGCCTACTGTTTTAATTTTATTGCCTTCTCTGGAGAAATATCTTTGATCAGAAGATATCAGCTTCAAAACAGGTGTTCCGAGTGAAAAAAATTAGTTAAGATTTGAATTGTTTCAGATTTTGATTTTTTGAAATCTACTGCAGTCCTGCAATGTCTGATAGGCAAATGGCTTTCATGTAAAGTCATGCACCTATCAGAATTGTGTTGCCGCTAAATTGTTGGTGTTATTTTTTATTGTTTCACATGATAACTATCCAAGTACAAGATCATAAATGGAAATTTTTGGTGAATATTAAGTGAGAGAAATTGATTCATGATTAGTTTTTATGACGAAATTTGCGTATCAAGTAGAAATTTCACAAAGCTGCAGTGTTTGATACCTATACGTTTTCGTACAATCAATGTCTGTTTCAGTTTTATTTTGTAGGAGTGGAAAAGGGATAATTTTGATTATTTACAATCTTTTCCTCCGTCCTATTTTAATGCCATTTTACAACAAATGAAGATCATTTGACATGTAATCAATAAGGCACCAATACAAATAAGAAAAGCTTCGATCAGCAACAAAATATTTTGGGATCGAACATTTGCTAGTGTTTTCTTGTGAATTGTTAAATTAACTTTGTGAAATAAGAGATCTACATATCGACGGTGAAACTACCAAACCACGTATCTCGGTTTGCGACGTCGCAGACTTCCTGTCATACTTTATTTTTTAAATGAAAAACTACTTAACATCCAGTCTTGAAAATTTCTGTGATTTTTCCTCTTTGTGCGGAGAAAATTCCGTGAAAATTTCAAGGAATGATATTGATTTGGTCTACTTCAAAAAAATAAAATGTGAGCGTAGATTTTTAAACACCGTAAACGAGATACGTGGTTCACCGTCGATATGTATTTAACTAGCCTCTGAACCCTTTTCTCCCTCCACGGCCCCCAAAAGGATCCTTCTACTAATTTATTGTTGTGTATATATATTTATATTTACTTATGTTTGTTGCAACAGTTCCAGATATTTTTTAAGACACTCTTTTGACCCTGCATTTAATTCATAACCTATTTGTTACAAAAGTGTGGATCAATAAACAAATTGTTGGCTTCAAACTCTCTTTGTACTCATTCATCAGACTCAAAACTCAGATGGACATCCCAAATATTGGTTCATATTATTATTTGCTAGAAGATTATCCTTACTTAAACTTAAATGCAAGGAAAGAGAAACAAAAGAATAAGCAAAGAAAATATTTTGTTTATTTTAAAAGGCACATCTGAAACAACTATTTAAAATGATGATTGTGATACTTGTATTTAAAAGTTGGAAGATAAACGTGGTTGAAACATACCTTCACAGGTTCGTTGCTTTAATTACTTGCTACCTGAGAGTTAATACAAACTAAGTCAGATACTCTGAGGGAGTTTGCTTTTTATACTTGAACAGATAGTGTTTCATTTTAACAATATTGTAACAAAAAATTCGTAAGGAGTAGTACAAAAAATTAAATACTGAGTAAAAAAATAACTAAATACTGAGTAAAAAAATTAATAAAATACTGAAAGTTATAGTTCTGGGAAATGATATCATAACGGTCTTGACAACTTTATGAATTTGATATGAAGACTTATTACACTAATATTATTAGGAAACTTTTACATAATTTCAAAACTAAATACAAGTTTAGTGCTTATTCCTAAGAAAGGTACTTAGGTAGGATGGGAACAATAGGAAAAAAAACCGAAAAATCATAATTTTAGAAAAAGTTGCAAATATCATGATGGCCTTGATGACTATCTCTTTTGACACACAAAAACGGAATTAAAATACGTATCATGAAGAAACGATTAAAGTTAGAGTTTAAACCTAGCTTTCTACGTAACAGAAATTTGGCATTATTAATAAAAAGAGATTCAACATAAGAAATGTATAAAAATAGTAACATTAAGATGGAGTCAGTTATGGAATCTTTGAGAAATTAAGAGTTAAAATTTATATCTTGGGATCCAAAGAGACTTTGGGACAAACGTTGGAAACCGGATGCAACAGAATCGAAAATTCCTCCATCGGAATTAACAACTCCTTGCGACAAAGCACCGATGTCATCGGGAGTCAACTGATTTATATCATCCATCACTGGGGAGAGAACGATATAGTCCGTTTTCAGGGGAAGATCAGGGAGGATATCCTGACTTGAAGTCACTTCATTATCAAATTGATTGTTACAATCAAAAATTGAGGCAGAACAGGGCTTATCACTATGATCAAGATTTGGTGTTTCACTATTAATAGGAGGAGCATTATTTACTTGCTTGGAGTTGGACGGAATCTTATCTTCAGAGGGAGTATTCTTAGATCTATTCGTGTCATTGTTTGGCAGACTTTTGCTCGAGCCTGAGCTGGTGGCTTTGCATTTTAGGTTTCTGTTCTGGGGGCGTGGGTCGAGGGTTTTAAGACTTTCTGTAGCAAATTTAGTGGGGATATCATCTTCACTGTCTGGAACAAATTGGATTTTATATTCATTTAAATGGGCAGTGTCAAGAAATGGATCATCTGAATTGCTTATGGAATCACATTTGCATGCCCGAACAAAAACGTCTATGAAAATTAAGTAATTGGATCAAAAGCCCAATTTTTAAACGATAGATTTTTCCCATCAGTTTTAGATAAAAATAATTTGCAATGCAATGTACTACTACGTACCTACATCACAGGTGAAACCATGGTGGAAGAAAAAAAGTTATGACATCAACCATGTTTTCCAATGGGTGAAATCTTCGTTAAAATTGGGCATAGAGGTTTAGCATCAGACAGAGTAAGCTGCTTTTGGCAGACGAAAGGATGTGGGCGACACATTCATTAAACCCTTTTATAATGGCATTCACAAAAACGGAAAAAAAAGCAGGCTAAATGTTAATGCTTCATGCAGCCACAAGAATAAAAAATCAAGCGCCTCTTGAAGAATTTTTAAGCACTCTTCAAGACCTTTTTCTTATTTTTTGCCTGCACGCATAATTAACTCCTCACATCATGATTGTCAATGATGAGAATTTTGCTGGGAGTATTCCATTATCCACTCATTTTTTTGTTAGGAGCCTTCCTACATGATAAGCTTCAGATGGTTGCACATTGTGCAAGTGAAGCACTGCTGCTTCTGTCATTGCCAGGACTTTGATTGGCAGTCAGCAATTATTGTTTCTCAGGGCAGGAGGAACCCTAATTCAAAAGAAACCATGAAATCACAACCTTTCCAAACAATCTACTAACGCCAAATGCTGTGTTATTTCTCAGCATTTTTTCAGTAAAAGCTTTTATACTTGTTACTAGCAACTGGTAAAAAGTACAAGTCAAGCACCTCGCAAAAAATTAAACACTTTCAAGACCTTAAAGAACGTTCCAAAACCAAGCACTATTAAGGCTGCGTGAACCTTTACACTATCCCATAAGACTGGGATTTTCAATTACAACATCCATTTGGCATAAACTATGAGACTATGTCAACTATAAATACTAATAAAAAATTGCAATAATAAAATCTGAAGAACAAACAAAAATTAACAAGTTACCAATAAAAATTAAATACGTTGGGAATAAAATGCCTTCAGAACCTAAGCTTACTTATGTACGGATTTACTCCGGCAAGGAATTTTTAGGACATAATTTCATTTATGGTCACTCGGAAGGAACAGTTATGAAAAATGGAATGATTCTAGGCCAACTAAATTGGTGCAGTAATGTAGGATGAAGCCTTTAGAGGACTCACTGAATACTAAACTTAACAAATGAATAAATTAATTAATTACTGAAAAACATGCAATGGCTATGCAGCTGTGCTAAGGAAGAACGCTGTATGAACATTAGGGAGTTGCTAAATTTCCATCAATAAAACGTGTATATTTGACAACACTCATGCATATTTTTCCTTGAAATTTTCAGATTTTTTAGATTGAATTGCGTACAAAATTGTCTGAAAATTTTGGAAAAAAATGTTCACAATTTGCCCAGTAAATTGGGTTTTTATCAAAGGAAATTTGGCACCGCCTGAAGGTTCATACGGCGTTTTTCCTTAGCATGGCAGTATGGTAGATGGGCCCAAAATGAATTCTGGTGCTTACAAATGAAGCAGACCGCTATCTCTCTCATCATCACTCTATTTATAAAAGCTTTTGATGCTGGTAGGCGGACTATCTTCCGCCAAATTTTGGACTTTGGTGATCTGAAGTGGGAGATGATTGCAAAAAGTCCTTGCATTGAGTGAGAGATGATTGTACATAGCTAACGAAAAAATCCAAAGAGAGGTTGTGGTATGTCCTATATATAAAGTCGCTTTACAACGCACTTCGGCGTTCTACGACACCCAAACGCCACATATGCCTGTCTTCCCAGAGGTTATCGGGCAACTGACACCGCAACATCTCTTCGTCAACGCCCTGCCGCCAACCCTTTACGGGACGCCCCCGTCGCCTCTTCCCAGGTGGTACCCAATCCAAAATTTGGAGTTGGATTCCAAGTTTTGGATTGTGGTATGTCCTAAATCTCAAAAGTGAAGAAAGAAATCTTGAGCTATTAAAAGGATTAATTTTATACTTAATTCATTATCACCAATGCTTATTTCTAACAAAATTGCACACACAAAAAAATAAAATAATATTAAAAATAGAGAGACCAACTGCCCACCTGCTAGCTATAAGTTATGCTTTTATTTCAAAGCCTACGAATTCTTGCTTAAAGGCACAGGGGATATTTATACTTTTAGGCGCAGTAGTTAGGATGAGAGTAGAGAGATTTAGAGAGACAAGACGGTGTTAAGGATTAGTAAGGCGACGACGTCACCTTACATTTTCACCGTAAGATTTCAGAAGCAATTAAATGAACAACTTGATAACCAAATTGTTAAATAAAACCAAAAAGCAGTCAAAGACAAAATAGTAACGAGAGGCAACCATAATATTAAGGCATTGAGCAATGATGAGAAGAAACCAAATCATGTGCTGAGTGTGGCCAAAAATTTGCTTGGCTGATGCTGGATAAGATGCCACTGTACTCATCAAACTATGACTGAGATTGAGATTACGTTGGTAACCAATGATGTGGGGAAAGTGTAGAGGCAATTATAAAAAAAAAAAAAGAAAAACCATTGGAATACTATCAACAAGAGCTTAGAACTCTAGATTGAAGTCTCAAAACGTATGAATAAATAAAAAACAAGCAAATTAATAGATTTGCATAATCGGGAATTCCAAAAAATAGGCACATGCCTTTTTAGACCTGAAATGAAAAATGAGGATGGCATCAGCTTTAACAGCCTCCTATAGGAAGTCACCGAAACTTCCATTCTAAGTCTGGAGAAGATGCTTGATACCATCATCCTTCAAAGACAATAAAAGTTTCTCCTGAATGGTGAAAAACTTGGAACAAAATATTATCAGTATATTTGCATATCTGCGATATGCAGTAAAAAATATACAAAATTACAAGTAAAAAATGAGAATATGTATCTGAATTCCAAAATGTTTCTGAGTAGAGGACGTAAACTTATTCTTTTGTTTTTTAAAATAAAAAAAGAAGAAAAAAAGGACGTTGACTTTAGTTCAGAACTCAAGGGCACTGTTAGACAGGCGAATAGCCTGCAAAAAAGTTACATTTCAGTGCATGAACAATAATACAATTTACCCAGAAGCCGAGGACTGGGCATTAGAAATCACAAGTAATCGGCAAAAATAAGGCATAGTTATTAATTTAACTACAGAATAACATAATTGGCTTTATAATTTCAATTCCACCTAAATGCAAAAATTAGGTAACATAAAGTATTTTTCGACTTCATTTCTCAGAAAGGAATAAAATAGCTTCTTTTCCTGAACTTACTAATTGCTGAGTCTGAGTCCTCACTAGAATTGAACGAACATTCACCAGTTTTATCAGAGAAGGCTGAAAAGAAACAAAGTAAACGTAAATGATTGATTGACACTCGACAAAGTTTATGAAACATATGAGGCTAAAAGCAGCATAATGCCTCTTAAAAGTAAAAAAGAAAAGGTGGAGAAAAGGCTGCATCACAAATTTTTTTAAGAAACTGGGACTGTGATCAGTTTTGGTGAGCTATTTCAAAAAAAAAAAAAACGGTTGACAACTCATTATTTCTTGTGGGTTTTCTCCCCGTTTGTTTCGTTTCCTTTTTCTGCCAGTTGAACATGAAGTTGTGATACTTCGAAACGTTCAAGTTTCCGATGATATATTTGTTTTGCAGTTCTTTTGTTAAACGATCTCTTAAAGGGGATCTTCAAATTTAAGGCTTTGCATTGAGAGTATGATGGATCAATTTTGAATATCGAGGATTGGGTGGATTATTTTGGGAGTATCAAAACATCAGTCTCTACACCAATCATTTAAGGGTCATTCATGAAATACGCAACGCTTAAATCTGGATTTTTCGACACCTCCCCCTCTCCGCTGATGCTTTGGTAAAATGGTTCCTTACTAATCCTCCAACACACATAAAAAAATTGGTGTAACTTTCTCCTCAATCCCCTCTCCCCTGGGACATTGTGCATTTAATGAGAGGTCCCATGAGGAATATTGGTGTTGATATGTAATAGTTTTATAAAATCTCGAAATAGATTCAAGAATCCTGTCTCTAAATAACTATTCATACTGACGCATTGAAAATAGCAAAAAGTACCAGGTCTCTTAGATTAGAAACAGGATTTTGGTGATAACTAGCCCACAGTGCGTCCAACTTTGGTTTTCAGACAACAAGATATCAAAGTGAAAATTTTACAGAATCACCCGGAAAAATACTTTCATCAAAATAATGGTTAAAATTCTGGCTGATCGGCAAAATGGATCACTTCATTCTCAAAGCACCATTTATATGAATAGTTAAAAGAGGTCCAGAAGTCCGGCACTCATTAAAAAATTCTGAAGGAATTTACCTGATTTTTTCTTCTTAATTGGTCCAGCGAAACGTTTGATAAAACTACATTTAGCTAGACGTTCTGAATTTGTCAGTTTGAGGGCAATGGAAGCTTCCTTTTTTGCTTCATTGATGCGTGAAGCATAGCAAGCATTTTTACCAGTTAGCTACAGAAACAAAATGAAAATAATGATAAATTGTTTTTCCGGATGTTATCATAATTTGAGGTACTTAGATAGTCCATTTAAATTGGTGTGAGTAAATTACAAATAAAGCAGATTGAGATACTTGATTGGCTCCATTTGCAGGGTGATCTAAAAGTCCTGTAACACCATCACCAGGCTGTGTACTGCTCCCTGTTACTTCTGAACAAGTTGAGATATGAACTCGAAATTATGAGAGTGCTCCCAGGTCAGGGCTTTTTTAAACCCCCTAAAATTTTAGGCGGATTGCCCAGAAATGAGGCAAAAACCCTAGGGACTCAAGAGTGATATGGGACTTATGGATCACTCTGTATAGAAAAGCAGCACCGTAGATATAACAGCAGCAGTAAAGGCACTGTGCGTCAATTGGGAATCAAACATACATAAACAAATCATTGTTATTTTTAAGATTCATCCCCAGGTTCAAATATTTGGTGTCAACAGGTCATTGTGTTCTGAGGAGCTCTGAAAAATCCTACATATTATTGGCTCTGATCGACACATGGGTTGATCAATCTCTAAAATTTTGGATGAGTTAGAAAAAATATGGAACCTTCCAAGAAGCATTTCGCAACAAAAAAGTTCCAACTTGATTGCAAGATAATTGCACTAGTATTCAGTTTCTCCGCAACTGTTTGCCAAATTTTCTGGATCAGATAGTAAAAAAATGCAAAATTCTTGAGACAAAAATTAAAAAAAAAAAAAAATTTGTAACGCCTAAATTTTGACGCTCGCTTGAAAGAGGCAGCTAGCTGGCAACAGGTTTACATGGATCTGTAACAATATTATTGCAATTACTCAGCAATGGGCCTGTTGCAAACTTTTGCTAGAGCAAAAATAAGAGTTGTTTCTTGTAGATAATGCCTCAAAAATCACGATGAGCGCATCGGCAAAGTCTGAAATGCACTCATAACTTCACAATCTGAGTAAGAAATTTGCGTTTTTTTAAGCTTCCCGCTTCAAAAACGATACTACGGCATAGGTGAACATTTTGTTAGAGGAGTCGCTCCATCGTCGGCGATATTCATCATGGCCGACGCTTGCGCAGTTCCGCGCGTATTTTGAGGAGAGTTCAAGGTCAATCAAGGCGGGTGAGGAAAATATGAACGTAAACACGCCGATTGTTATCTAGTCTAATCCTGTTCAGGTGTTATCTCGTCCCATCACAGGTGTTTTGGCGGATTGTCGTCGGCCATGATGAGTATTGCCGACGATGGAACGACTCCTCTAACAAAATGTTCACCTGTGCCGTAGTATCGTTTTTGAAGCGGGAAGCTCAAAAAACCGCAAATTTCTTACGCAGATTGTGAAGTTATGAGTGCATTTCAGACTTTGCCGATGCGCTCATCGTGATTTTTGAGGCATTATCTATAAGAAACAACTCTTAGTTTTGCTCTAGCAAAAGTTTGCAACAGGCCCATTTTTGTCACGCAAAGAAATTGCAATTTATCTACCATCTTCTTGCAACTTTCTTACACAGCATGCTACTTGAGCTCTAAATCTGACTTGGACAAGCATTCTTATTTTAGATAAAATTTGCTTCATCCCAAGGAGCTTACCCTTTTGGTTGGGTTGTCTAATTCTGTGAAGGCTTTGACTGATGGAGTGGTAACCCATGATCGAGTAACAGCTTTTGTGTCGAAAAAGGTAACATGATACTGAGTCTGAAAAAGACAAAGAATGAAATCAATGCAAAAGAAAGAAGAGACAATGGTAAAATATTGAAATAATCATAATTAAAAAGTCCAAATACTGAACGATGGCTTGTTGTCTTTGAATCGATGACCCAACCAACATCTATCCATACATTATTGTACAACTAATAGTTTGCCAACTTTCTTGTTGTTCTTAATTGAATCTGTCATTTTCAAAAAGACTTAGGCGCCAAAAAATGGAAAATCGAGTTTTCCGTGGTCGGGTATTGCTTAAGCATAGATGCATAACGTTGGAAAGTGACGAGCAGACAAACTGATTATAAGGCCTAATAACATCTGAAAAGCCCAGTCATTTTTAAAAGACTCTGGCACCAAAGCGCTGTATGGTACTCGCTTATCTTGATTTAATCCATTTTGAGTCCTTTAGGTAGTTAAATCAAATTTCCAAGAATAAAAGAGTAAATGTTTGTTCTTTCAAGCCAAGCAAGGCTCTATTTTTGAGATTTTAATAAGTTCTTGCACTTTTAAGCTATCGTCATTGATGTGATCATTAGTAAGTAAGTTATCATCGGTGTTTGCGCAAAGAAAGTAAATGAAAATTTTTGTGTACATTACAGTTTGAAATGCTAAAAATGTAACTTTAAAAGGGAATGATGTGTTAAAATAAGTCTGTCTACTCTCAAAAAAGACTCTAAGGCCGATTTGTTATTTTTTCTTTTTCTGTTCAAAATGTAGGAAAATTTCTGAAACAACCACAATTCAACTTTAAACAGCACTCTTCTTACACAATTATTTTTCTGACCTCCAAGATTTAGAACAGATCGATTAAGACAGTTTCCACTGTTTTTCTCAAATTCTCAAGTCTGGCGCTAAGACTTTTTTGAGAATGACCAATTCAATAGGCTGGTGAAAAACGTTGACCCACATATTCCGTTTTCAAGTCAGGTTCCTATTTATTCAAATAAATTAGTAAAAAATTTATGGTGCGGAAGTAAAAGGGTTTTCAGTCTTACTTAAGGATGCATCTTGACTTTAGTGAAAACAGATTGATGAACTGTCTCCTTTTTCATACAATAATAAGTTTCAACATTAAGCATCTTAGGAGCTTATTAATTCTGCCGATTTGGATCATGCATCCTTCCTGTTCTTGAGGCAAGCTCCAGTTCTTTGAAATCTTGTATCCTTGTTTAGTAGTACCCTAAAAGTGGTGCAAGCACAGTGCAAAGATGATAAAAGGTTTTGGAGAAGAGGCTTACCACTTTTTGAGGATCACGATCATGACACCAATAAAACTGATCATAATCTGGATCATCTTCGACCATAGCTGGCCAAAATGGATAGCCAACAACACGGGCCCACACCACAGAGCCGGCGGTAAATTTTGTTTCAATTAAATCCTCTTCCTCCTCTGCAGTCATTTTTTGCTCTGGCTTCAAACAAGAGTTGTATTCTGGGTCTGCAAATAGGAAAATTGACGATAATTTTCTGCTATTTTATTTGACACTGATGAGCTAATATTACGTACACATATTAATTATCCATCCATTATTATCACTCATCACTCATTCAATTTTTTTTTTTTTGCATAGCTCTTGAAATGATCGTTTTAACCAATTCAGGTAACACAATAGATTCTGAACCCTTTTGATACTTTAAAACATTGTCGATGGATAAATTCAGGTAACACAAAAGATTCTGAACCCTTTTGATACTTTAAATATTGTCAATGGATACTATCTAGTTTACTTAATTTGGAATTCCGCCATTCTGCAGAATTTCCTGGACTTAGCAGATCAATTAAAGTCAAATGTAACTTGCTCTAACACCTTATGGATGATTTTTGTGTAATTTTGTTCATTTATGTGTTCATTCTCCTATTCCAAAAAATTGATGTGAACATAAACATTCTGCAAAAACCTATTAACAAACAATGTTTTCTATTAGAGGTAAATCAAACTCTCCTAAACAGGCCAGAGTACTTAAAACATTATGATGTGAAATTTTCAGAAATGATACTAATAATTCTTATTCTTAGGTACGAGTAATAAGAATAGCCCTACAAAACGTAAGAATAAAAGGGCAGAAAAAGAAAAATCCTCCCCAGTCTATACCTACTTATTGAGAGTTGTGGACTTTTCCCTCTTTTCTCTCATTGACTGATAGCTACATGTTGTCATACCTACAGCAGAACAACACCCTCGATTCTTAAAAGTAAAAACGTTCAAAGAAGTAGTGATGCAATACTTATTTCCCTCTTTTGCTCACACTGCCGAATCTATTAAAACAAGGAGACAGTTGAACAACTTACCTGGATTATTCCTGCAATACCAGAGACGCGGAACTTGGACAGGATCTTTGATATCATGGACATACCTCCACTTTGAACACTGAGCATGACAACATTGAATCCATGTACCAACATCCCCCCGCAACTTTTGCAAGGCTAGCAGTCTTTCTTCTGGAGACAGTTTAATGCCGTTGATAACTTTCGGAACTTTATGGTATTTTCCTGCTTTAGAGGCAGCTAAGGAAATAAGGTCATCTCTTGGCAGGGCGCTTTCTACTTTCGAACGTTTCCGCCCCTGTTGAAACAATTATTAATCATAATTAGGATAAAAAGCGGGTAGTATACTAAAATAAACATTGGTGAAATTCTAGAAATGGAAGGAAAAGAAGAAATATTCCCATTCCAAAATTTGAAGGTTTGCAAATTCAGGAATGGACCATCGAGACATAGAAGGAATCCAAATACCACAAGATATGTTTCCTCATCAATTATCAGTAGAAATGTGCTGTAAAATATAAGTAGAACATATTTGCCTTGTTCAAAGTGTCCAAAATCAACTTAAGAGAGAGAAAGGAGCATCTACCATTTATCTAGTACCAATGATTAACTCCCTGTTTACCAAGAAACTAAATTAATGTAGATCGTATCTGCCACCAAAGACTTAGCTATACATTTCACAAAAAACCAAAGTTTCATTTCACAGAAAAGAAATCGCTCATATTACAAAAGGGATTCTACACTGGCTGAGTTTTGTTACTCTCAGAATGTTCTGAACAGCCTCTTGAGCTCAATAACCGAACTTCATTCCTACTGATTTTGCAAGCAGGAATCAGAACTGAAAAGCGAATTTTTTAGCACATTTATAAGGTTTTTTACAGTAGAAATATTGAAACAGCTACAGCACATTGTTGATTGTAAAGAACTTTCCTCCCCTGCCTGGCTGCCATAATGAGATAGACTCATGTCTTTACTTCCCTACATTTCTCAGCCAAAAAAAACTAGAATGTTTCCAGATTGATAGTGATAATGGCGTATGCCACATTGTTGCATTTCGTTTAATTCCAAACATAGATCAGCCCCAAAATTCAATGCGGCAGCGATGATGCAGCATTTCCAAGAGGAAAACTCCTGTAAAAACACTGAGGAAATACATTCATCACCCCCGAATTTTAAAAGCTTGGTACGCAGTAAGTTCAATTTTTTAAAGCACATCGTACTTTGGAGGTTACAAACGATCATGCAAAAAAAAAGGAAAATGAAATTCACTAGGCCCTAAAACCAGTCACAGTCCATGCAATTTCCTCTCCTTGCTGTAATGTACAGCAATGTTATACTTGTCAAGATGTATTCAAAATTACTTCATAATAAATCGTCCTGAAATTAATATAATCAGTCCCTAATTTGGCCTTGAGAGTTTTCATTCTTTTCCCCAGCAATTGAAAACACTTAATTCTCACTTTCAAGGTGAAATTGGAAATTATTGATGATTCCGTTGTGTCCTCACAAAATACATGAGAGTGCTTGATTTTCCACACTGTCTGGTGGTGAAGTATCCCAACTGAAATCTACTTTCCTGAAAACTTCAGTAGAGTTTAACACACCTTCATATTTTTACAGTTATATCACTCACATTCGGAGTTAAATAGGAACTTCCCTCTGGCTAGATACGTGCAACACTCTACTTATTTCAGGAATTTTGATCCGAATGTAAATTAACTTTGGTAAAAAAAGTTCCTTTACAGAAGTGATGAGATATGTAATGCTGGATTTTTGGAATTCATATGACTACTTTAAGCCAAAAGTGTGACATACGGCCACATGAGAAACAAAATATTATGAAAGGTCTCAAGTTTCCATGGAAATACTGAGAGAAAAAAAATGCAGAGAAAACACAGGTAAGTAACCTAAAAAGCAGCACCCACTTATTTTTTTGGAGACGTTGCCATATTTCATTTGGAAAAAAAAACAAATTTACCCACTGTGAAAATTGTGAGTCTTTATATTTTTCAGACAATATTGTTCACAATTTAATCGAAAATATCTGAAAATCTCAAAGAAAACTATGCATAACTTTTTTTTTAGGAATACGAGATTTATCAGGGGGAATTTGGTATTCCTCACATGTTCACAGTGTTTTTCCAAAGCATCACGGTATCGAACTAACATATTTTTAGCACAGATATTGAGTGGAGGAGGGCTTCATACTAATTCCTCATTCAAATGGCGTTGCTGCTTACATGTTTGTGCAAATCTGAACAAGACAAATAAAATATAACTCACGTGCACTGAGCCACTGGGCTCTGGTGATGCTGCGGAGCTTGAGTTTTCTGCTTGCCTTTTACGGATGGTCCTCCCTCGAGAACTCTTTGAGTCAGGAGCCTGACTAACAACTGCGGGTGCTTTTGGTAGGACATTAGATTTCTCAGAGGATTTAGATGCTGTGACTTGCCTTTTTTGCACCCTATTCTTTCCAGAGCTCTTTGATTCTTGAGAATTAGTGACTGATTTCAGTTGTTTTGGTACACCGTTTGATTTTTCAGAGGATTTTTTTGCTGTCGCTTGCTTTTTTTGGACCTTTTTCTCTGCAGGAGTCTTTGATTCTTCAGCTTCACTGACATATTCAGGTTCCATTGCAAGGTTTGATTTTGAGAAAGACTGTGCAACTGAGAGAAGTACTTCATTCAGAAGAATATTGTCCCTTTTCTCAAGATTTTCTTGTTTCTGCTTGGATATTTGAGATCGCAAAGGATTTTGGTTTTCCTTCACCGGTGATTTTGATTTTACAGAGGGATTTTTCTGTTTTGGACCTGTATTTTTTTGAACTGTTGGTTTAGCCGGTTTTAAAAAAACTGAGTGCCCCTTGTCGGCTGAACCATTTAAAAGGGCCATAGAAGCACACTTCTGATCAGAGGGCAATATGTTGACACGAAGTGTATCTGGCTTCAGAATGAAATGTGAAACATCATCTGGTATGGAGGCATCTGATTTTGATCGATTTAACAACGGAAATGCATTCCTGGGACGTGACTGAGCAATCGGTGCTTTTGCCTCCAAGCTTCTGCTATTGCATCTTGAAAGTGAAGTTTTGTAATTTCCAAGTTGTACAGGAGGCAAAGATTCAGGTTCATCTACTTCATTATGGGTTACGGGCGCAGAATTGCTCTTCCCTGTAGATCTCCTTGAATTTTTGCCTTGATTAAGAACTGACAAGTCAGGGTTAGTTTTGCATATGGGGTTTGATGACACGCTCTGGGATCCCGGGACAAAAGAAGCCTCATCAGAGACTGAGAGGTCAACAACCTCAGGGGTGGAATTAGCACAACTTAAACTTTGCGCGCTGTTTGATCCAGAGGCGGAGCCTGATATGGATGCAAGCTTCTTAAACTCCTGAAGAGTCCCTTTTCTTTGAGGGGTTACATTGACACCCCATGGCACAGAATTCGCCGATTCCCTGGTAGGTGTGGTGCTGCGAGAGCTGGTGGGATTTGAAAAGCTTAAAGTTTGCGCGCTCTTTGATCCAAAAGGGGAGCCTGATATGGATGCAATCTTCTTCTTCAAATCCTGAAGAGCCTCTTTTCTTCGAGGAGTCACATGGCTACCCCATGGGACAGAATTAGCCGATTCCCTGGTAGGTGTGGTGCTGCAAGAGCTGTTCCTACTAGATGGACATGAGTCTGTCTCTGTTGGCTGAGATTCGGCCAATGAAGACGATGAGGCCGATGATTGAGTCTGGAACAAAGAGAAAAATTATATAAAAACACGTTGGGTCTAATTTGAACGTCGCACGTAATTTTTAAACAAAATTTTAGTTGCTTGACATCGAAGTTTGGACCCAAATGTTACCATTCTGAAGTTGTTTTCCTCATTCCGGTTTGCTAAAACCAATCCAGATGGAGAGAATTTATCATGTAGGAATATGAAATGGAAACAGATTTTAGAAAACTGTCTTCCCGCCTTGATTTACGAATTCTAAGGTCTATGCGCACAGTTCGGTAATACTTCGTTTATGACTTAGCGGTTGAATATAATTTTTCTATTACAGGTGCTGGATACCAGTGGCAAGGCTGGAATGATTGATTATCAATATTCCTCCATATAAAGCTACAGTAAAGAACCAATTTTTAAGGTGTTAGTTGCAAACACCTTGTTTATCGATCCTTTTCCACAAGTTTAAATTGCAGATCAATTAGTATATCGCAAAAAACGCCACAGCACTGCTGGATGCCACACAAAATTTTCAGGTTTTTCTTATTTTCAATTGCTTAAAAGATACTACTTACAGCTCCCCTAATTTTATCACAACTTGATATATTATACGACGGAATTTGTTGAAATTACTTGATTGGTCACATTTTTATCAACTGAAAAGATTACTGGCTTGGCTTTCCCAGGTTTGCTTTTTTCAGCATCTGTTTCTACCAGTGTTACAACTTCACATTAATCTTTTTGACTTCACTAAGATCTGCATTTCTGCAAGCTTGAATTTTACAAGCTCAAGAAATTTGTGAAATCCTAATCAGGAGACAAGACATTTAGCAACCTTACTTTTATAACAGCAGAGTTAGAAGAAAACTGAAGGACTGTACAGAATGTGGGCGTCTGATCTATGTGAAAAAATTTTTCCACCCGTTTTCTACCTTGTTAGATTCAGAGTAGGGAACAATGGGATATTTTAAAGCTTGAGCCACACTGAGAGGGGACCCCGCACACCTCTTATGGGAAGCTGCACCATGACCGAATGCTAATTGATTTATGTCATTCGATTCTCTTCAAGATGCTGATCAAAAGTTAAAAATGTGCCAACTTTCTACGATGCACCGTTTTCGTAAAAAACCTGAGAGAAGATTTAATTATTTGGCGATAAAAAACCAGAAAGATTTCTCATTTCAGTACTCGAGTGAATAAATCAGGGGAACTCCTGCACCGACCGGCAGTCTTATTTCAGATTCCACATGCCGTTTTGCTCAACCATCCAAATCAGATTCTTGAGGACCATAAGAACAGGAAATTCGGAACGTCAACCGGACGAGAGCGGGAGGGAGATAGCCCCAGAGTCGGCAGGTACAGATAAGAAGACGGACGAGCGCTACGTTTTTTCCTTATTTACATCGGGCCTGTTCTCAAATGCTTTGTTCGTTTTTATTCATTGTCGCCGAATAATTGAACCTTCTCTTAGGTTTTTAGCGAAAACAGTGCACTGTAGAAAGTTGGCGCAATTATTACTTTTGATCAGCATCTTGAGGAGAATCGAATGACATAAATCAATTAGCATTCGGTCATGGTGCAGCTTCCCATAAGAGGTGTGCAGGGTCCTTTGATACCTTATATGCACAGCTCTTACATATCCTCGTGAAAAAAACTTGAGCCTGCTTGTTTGTACTTGAATAAAAATTTTTGAGACAAGAAATTCATGAAACAGTCGTTAATGATCAGATTTCCAGAGTTTAAAGTAAAAAAATCTTGAATAAAAAAAGTAAATGGAAATTCTGGAGAGGAAACTAGTTTTTTTAATCTTCTATCTTTTCTTTGCAAAAAAATTGTGCAAGGTATTTCCTTTATAGTCTGTATTCCTAATTTCTTACAAGCACTTTAGGATACTTCAGGGTAAGGTTTACATCATGTGCTACTAGAGTATCTACCTGGCATGAGAAGATGGGGCAGAAAATCTCTGTAGCATTTAGTGCTTATATGATAAATTGGATTTTAAAAATATACATGTTACGAAAAATGAATTTTTGTATTAATTAGTAAAGCAGATGAAGAAAGATTTACCGTCTTGACAGAGGGGGTTTCCAAATCAATAAAATCAGACACCAATAGAGGCTTAGGTTTGTTTTGACTCTTCGGCTTAGCAATTACTTTATTAGGTCCCTTAGTGGTTCCTTGAGGGACAGCAGAACTCTTCGGCTCAGCAATTACTTTATTAGGTCCCTTAGTGGTTCTTGGAGGCACAGCACTTCCAGTGGGCTGAGCTTGTTTGATGGTGGGTTTATTGACAAGTGGAGGCTTGAAAGGTTTTTTTGTTGCGTTTGAAGACATGTTGCCCACAAGAGAGTGTGAGTTGCTGAAAAATCAGAAATTAAAAATTAATGATTTTTAATTGATGATTATACCTAGGCACTTACAATATTGAGAACTCAAAGGATGGTGGAGTAAAAGACGAGAGAAATTCAAAAATCAGTCATGAAACAAAGCAAATATGATCCAAGCAAAAGTGATGTCTTCCACCTATATAGTTCCCTAATTCATGTGCCAACCCTTTAAAGCCTGGATTTCCTCCAAATGCTTATCGGCGCAGGTTATAAGCATTTGGAGGAAATCCCGGATTAAGAGCTGGAAAGCATACTGAAGTCTGCCTACAGAGATTATCAAATGTCAGTCCCTTAAGTACCATGGTTTCTTCAGAAAAGTGAGCTCGGGAAAATAAAACAATCCACTGCACTTAAGAGGCCGTTCATAAATATGCAGTGCTGAATTTAAAATTTCTCCACACACCCCCCCCCTCCTACCCTGCCCCCTCACACTTTTGTGACATAAGTACCAATCCTTTACCATATATAAAAAAGGCATAAAGCTGTAAAATTTCAAGGTTCCTAGACAAAATTCTTTGACTTTTTGAGAACTTGTCACCATGTGAGGTTTCATGAGGACATTGAGGACACTTGGCCTTCTCTGGAGAAAAATTATTAGTTTTGCTCCCAGACCCCCAAGAAAAAATTGGATGGCAGTTTTCTAAGAAAAGACATCTAAAAAACAGGGGTAAGAGGCAGCCAAAAAGGCATTCAGGAGAGCTCTCCTGGGAAAAATGTAATACAAGCTTTGACAAAATGCTTAGTCGCGTTGGTTTTTTTCCGTCATGGCCGTCAATAATGGAACACAATTCTAATTCTGCAATTTTTGATTCTTATTGGGCAGCTCTCTTCCCCTGGGTAACTCAATTCTGATTTCTCCGCTCATTCGCCAAGGACAAACTTCCCATTTCCCTTAGAAATTGATACCACACGAACGCAACTGAGCACTTTGTCATGCCATCAGTTGAAAGTTAAAGGCAGTCAGAGAGAGGCTGAAGCTTTCAGGACATCATAATGCAATATACCTCATGGTTAAGGATAGGGCTATGTCTCGTTTTGTCAGGTCGACATAGGTTCAATAATAATCTGGCTGCTGACTTGACAATGATACAGAAGCGGAAAGCTGAGCGAACATATATTTATCAGATCAACAATTCTGAACACTGTCATAGAACTTGGACTTTTGCAATAAAACCATTGATTCAGCAATTTAATGATCAGATCCCTATAACTTGAAGTTGAGTCATTAATTCTCAGCTAGATGGCCATTCCAGACTAAGGCAGGGAATATCAAATACCAACTCAATGAGGGGACTGGTTGTCATCTAATGCTGACATTTTCTAAACTCTGTTAAAATGACAGTACAGTATTTGAAAGGCAAGACACTTCTTCGGTGAAATCAGCTACCTGCACAACAAGTGGCTGCTGACTTGAGATCAGAAAGCCGGATGTTTGCAAGAGTAGACTCTAAGATCCTGGAGCATACAGATGTGCCTTCCCGAGTATATCTCTTCAAGTTGAGAGGATAATCGGCTAGAAAATACTGGCGAGTAATGATCGAAAAGCTGACTAAGATTCGGTCTACATACCTGGATCGAATTATTTACTCTGCTTCGAGTACATGACAACATATACTTAGGCTTCAAGGATATTGTAAAGAGGATTCTAACTTACCAAAAAATTAACAGACGCAGCGAACTAGAGATGACAGTGGTACACTCGCAAAAGCTCAGAATTTTGTATGAAGTACGGTTGAAAAAGTTGTAGTATCTAAAAATAGATAGAATTTGCGTATATCTCTGCGTGCGTGAAACTCGCGTGATGCAAATGGATAATTAGTAAACAAGAAGATGGAACCTGCGCATGCGCAGAAAGACGATTCCGAGAAACCGGCGGGAAACGGAAACCGACGGGAAAAGGTTGCCCAATGGGTTGCGGTTGCCAAAGCTGTCGGTCACCGGAAACACAATCTCTCTCATACCGGAAATAAAGAGTTTCTCGTACCGGAAACGACAGGTGTAGCGCTCGCTACTCGTCGCACGGCTCACAGCATTTCCGGACGACAATGACGATGGGAGAAAAAGTTATTTCGTTCATTCGTTCACTTATACCTACCTATATTAACGACGCGATGTGTCTTTCACCTGTGAGTGTAATTAAAGTCATGTCAAGTATTTCTGGAGAACTTTAATAACTTACATTTAAAGATACCTACTTTGGGTGCTGGGCTTCGTGAATATTTTAGCTCCAACTTCCATGCTGTGTTCTCGTTATCATATTCGGTACAGGCTGTTATTGGCTATAATTTGGAAGACAAAGGCGCAATGATTGAAAAAATACTTGTAACACAGGAATCGATCCATCAACGAAACTTACAAAATCTAAATTAGACTAACATTTGGACTGCTAGTTGCATTAGACCTTCAATAAGACGACAGCATGTCGCAAAATGTGAATATTTCCACAAACTTGAGATGGAGGGTTGAAAAGACTCGTTGGGAGGGGGAGTGGAGTGGCATTACTTCAGTTGGTATGTGAGTTGGTTGGTTGGTTGTTATTTTTGAGAACCTTTTAGGTATATTTACCATGTACTTGGTTCTGAAAACAGGGCCGGATTAAGGGAATGGCCACATGGGCCGTGGTCCATGGCGGCAAATTTTGCAATTTTTTAAATCTATATAGGTATAAAAAAAAATCGGATTCAGAAAAAGCAATTATCAATGAGAAAAGGGGACAAAATCTCTCTTTCCTGAGAGTATGGTAATTTTTACTTTTGTCGTTTTTCGGTGATACAAGAGACAGTATCTTTAATTAGTTGAGTTAAGAGAGGAACTAAACACGCAATTTGGCCTGGAGGTTAGCGCAGAGAGGAATGATTACGAGGACTTGAGATGAAAAGGACAAGCCCTCGGCGCGGCGGTCGGCATGTAACACATATTAGCGCCTACAAGACTGCATGAATACTTCACCCATTGCGCCAAACATAGTGCGGTCAGGAGCGTTTGGCGTGAAACGTATGGCGCCTACAAGACTGCAGACTGCAGGACTATTTCACGCATTGCGCCAAACACAGTCCGATCAGCGCGGCGGAGGTTAAAATTATTATACCACATTTATGTTTGTTCTTTCATGATATTTTGGTTCATTTCTTATAAACGGAGGAGCGAATTTCCGTGCAATTTTGCTAGTAGTGTTGACAGGGCTTTCGCAAAAAATGTATCCAACACGAGTAGATAAACGTGTCTTATGCACCCCTCCGCCTCCCCCTCTGGCACGTTCACTTGATGGTTTTTATTGATGTTTCGATGTTTGATGCATCGATAACTGAAGTGCGAAAACCACGTATCTCCATTGCGGCATTTCAAAATCTCCGCTCCTAGTTTATTTCTTCCAAGAGAAACAAGTAAGCATTTTGGCTTGAAATTCATACAGAATATTCTGCTGACAGAGAAGAAAAATCGAGGAAGTTCTCGAGTAATTATGTTGAATATTAGTCCAAGGGAAAAATAAAGTCTTAAATGAAGTCTGCAACGTTGCAAACGACGGTACGTAGTCTCTTACTGAGATCACCGACGTGTCATTTTGTTTGGCATTTTTGAAAATCAGATAATTTACCTGCCTACCAACATTAAATCGAGGCATTTTTGGATGATGATGCAAAATCTAAGAAATTCGTAGCGCACAAGGTACGCACATGCGCTGGAGAGTGTGCAAGATGCTTTTAATGGTCTGGTCTTGCAATTAAAGGTCTTGTTGACAGATTTATTTGGCAGTTTTGCTTCCTCCTTCTGCCAGGAGTTTGATTTTGTCTATTTTTAAGGACCATCCTCTGAACACAAAATGCCTGATGCACTTCTTCAGAATTATTTTTTAATGCTCTTTTCTTCACAGGCTTGCAATTTATGTAGTACTGTTTGACTTGCTTTCTTGTAGTAGGCATGAGCATAACTAAAAATGTATTCTGAAAGGAAGAGAAGGCATGTAATTACTTATTGCCAATTGTGTTGAGAGGCGAACATTACAATGCAGTGGAGTTTCCAAAAATATAAGTGACAGCGATAAATTGTCATTAAATAGCTAAGTACCTATTTTATTACAATTTATCGCTACTTATTACATTACTATTTTTTAAAAAACGCCGCTATATGAGATACCTTCAGCCAATTTTTTTCTGGATAGGCAATAATGAGCTTTTGGGGGAAAAACTCCCTTTACTTCTGTTCCAATAAAGAGGGGAAAAATCTGAATGCACGAACATATTGGTCTTACTTTAATTTAACATCGGGTTTTGAAACTCACGAGAGTTTTGTCATTCTGAAAAATCATTTCACTAAAATCTAGGATGAAAGTTTTTCAGCTTTCACATGAATGGACTTAAATTTTTTGGTCTTCGAGAAATTAGGAATTACTGTAATAATTTTATATGACGGTTGAGAACCATAAAAGAATCCAATTTTCAGGTTGTTTGGAGGGATCATTTAGAATAAGGAGAGTTTTTCAGCGTTTTAAAACGAATCAAGAAACAAGTATTTAGAAACTGAACCTTCCGGTCAAGAATTCGAGCATATCGGGTTGAGTATTCTGGAGTCCAGAAAGAGGTTATCGCTCCTAGTTTTATAATACAAATATACTTGACCCCTCTTGCTTGGATACTTTCACACAATCAAAAATCGAAATAAAAAAAATCATCTTTCGATTTGCCTCATTTCTTACCCGTCCGAGTTATGAGGCGTTTCGCTCAACAACTTTGAACTATTGAGAAGGTGCTTTTCCACCTTTAACTTTGAATAAAGAAATAAAATGGAATTTCATTCAATAGTCAACCAAAGAGGAGAGGGACCTCTTCGAAAGATGTGCTACCATGACGGGTGGGAGGTTAAGAAGAAATTCAGGATGTAAAGTAAAATTATTCTTCTATTTAAATAATCCAGCAACTAATAAATTAGACAAAAAGAACAAGGAAATAATACAGCTTGAAATATTTGGGGACCATTTTAATGGTCATTTTGACGTATCAAAGTATAAGTGTTAATAATTACACGCTTATAAAAGAGAAAATAATTTAGGCGATTTTTATAACAAAGCAAATGATTCCGAAAAACTAACTTTGAGCTATAATAGATTCAATGAGAGATTTACTTAGATGTGCACAAAACAGAAAATGAAACTGAGTGTTAACATACAAGAGGGAGGTGTGAGAAAAGCTCTTCTAATAAAATTATTTCAGGAAAAGCAAAGAGGAGTCAGAAATTGTCATTGGCTATACTTAACTAAAACGATATGATTATTTCCCCCTGCTACAAGAATCAAATTAATGAATGAGTTAGAAGAATATTTTGACCAATCATATGAGGAAATTGAGAGCAATATAAATGATGGTCTCTTTCGATTTTTGAGAGAATTCATCTCGCCAATCTGTGAGACTTGATATTCAAATTTCAGAGCTATTGCATTGCAAACAATTGTTAGAGAATTAACATTTAAGCTAAGGAAAATTTCATCTCAACAGAAGTAACCATTAAGGGGTGAGAGACAAAGAGAAAAAAAATGATTCGCTACCAGCATCATGAAGTGAATCAATGAAATTTCTCAATTTTAAAAAGCTTAAAATCTGACTCATGGACTGCAATGATTGATCAACACACACTCTACTATTATAAACGAATGTGCGGAAACTTATGTCCGCAGGACAATTTTCCTTTCCAGATTAACTAACCTATGAAAAACTTGAATTTCCTGAGAACTGAGAATAGAAGAACCGCGAGCAAATCAATCATATTTCAGTTGACATAGGTGCCACTTTCACATACTTGAAAACCATGCAAAAAACTGAAGTATTCAATCCGCTCTCTCTCTTGGCATTTTTAATAACAAACGCTCTGGTAGAAGGAACACATCAACGATGAAACTACCAGACTATGTATCTTCGTTTGCGACGCCCCAGACTTCCTATCATACTTTAGTTTTTCGGTGGAAAACTACTCAGTGTCAATTCTTAGAAAGTTCTGTGATTTTTCCTCTTTGTGTGAGGAGAAATCTGTAAAAACTTCAAGGGATGATATTGATTTGGTCTCTTTTACGAATGTAAAATGGGAGCGGAGATTTTTAATCACCGCAAACGAGATACATCGTCTGGTGGTTCCACCGTCGATATATTCGTCATAAAGCTAAGATTGACAGAGGATCAGATTACACTCTTTTCCTTGTTTGGCTCTGATTGAAAGAGATGTTCACTTCATTTGGAAGGTACCCAGTTAAGATCATTTAGAATTGCAAAGGACTAAATAGTGATGGAATAAAAAAAAAATAAATGGCCTATAAGTAGCTTTTGAGCGTTTTCAGGAAAACTAACTTCAGATATCCTTGGAAAACAAAATTTTAAGAATACAGTACTTATTTGATAATCCAGTTGGACAGATGTGAGTAAAACAGTCACATCTGCAATGCACTATAGATCTTATCTCCTATTTCAATTTTATGGAAGGAAACTATGAAACTTAATCATGGAAAGAATCTTCTTAGAGGCAAGAAGAATTGCAAAGATTTTCTGGTGTGGATGTTGGTTGGTTTACTTTCAAGAATTTAAAATTGATATAAGATTTTGAAACACCGCAATGCAGATGTGACTGTTTTGCTCCAGTCCATCTGATTACAATAAGTAAAATCGTTAACTACTCAAATGAGCGACAATTTGCAAATTCATTGAAAATCAAGAAGAATGAGGATCATTGACAAATGAATCCATGGCATACAGTGATATATGTATCAACAAAAGAAAACGGTGAAAAAAAAAAGTTGTGGGTAGTTGCTTTGAAGAGTATGTCTACATAATTGCTTCATTCACTTACATTTTATGATTAAAACAAATGAAATAGAGTATTTCAATCTAATAATTCTTGCGTAATACAGTTTGATGATAAAGCACAGCTCTAACTTGTCGGATAATAAAAACTAAGTTTATCCTTACATCCTTACGAAAACAATACCAAGTATTATAAAGACTGCAAGATCACTTGAAAATTTCAGGACAAGGAAAGAGCACTGATGAGGCATGCAAAACTAAATTGCATCAGATTCTCGGTTCATGATTTTATAGACTAAATCACTCGTTAATTACAGTATTTTCACACGAAGACACCTTGAGTGAGATTTTGTTCAAAATCTTGGTGCAGCATTAAAAAATGTTCTTTGAAACAATGATATCAAACTGTAAAACTTGAATTTTTTTAGTCTCAAGGTGAAAGACATTCTCTTCAAATATTAAGTTTCAAAGACTGACCCCCCTGGGTTTCAGGACCTAGTTTTTTTATGAAATCACCCTGAGTTTTCAATAGAATAAGACTTAATCGGACAGAAATGTTGTACAAAATCAAATGATTGCTGGTCATAAATTAACTGATGAAGTTAGATTGCCTTTACAATGAAATTATCTCCATAAATAGAACTTATTGCGCTGAAAACTTTTCAGACTGAGGACATTTTTAAATACTTGAAATTCATTGAGATTCTATTTGAAAGATAGAATTTTAGTATATCATAATTTGCAAATAATCAAATGATTTCTAATTCGAAAGAATGGAGTTGAAATCTGGAAACACCTCTTTTAGAAAAGAAATTATCTGATAGTTCTGTCCAACATTGAGCATTTTTAATCCTCACCTTAATATTCCATACTGCTGGAACTTAGAGACATTAAATTTACTTAAATATGATTTAACAGTTAAAACTTACGAAGTAAATTTACAAAAATTGAATTAATAAACAGTCATAAAGTAAGTATTGCGATTGAATCAAAAGTAATGAGTTGTTTATTGAGAAAATTATTTATTCTTATAAATTGAAGCATAAGTGCGTGGGACCAAAATTATGAAATGTGTTGTGAAAGCATATTCGAAGGAGAGAAAAATGTTGAGCCAAGCAATTAACTGAGCCTCAAGGATAGCGTTTGGCATATCTGTAACAGGGGCTCATTTTGAGGATTTGCCTACTGCTTGACATAATAATTGACTCACCGTCAAAACAAACCTCAGAAAAAGCAACCATCTTCGAAATTCTTTCATACATTATTATAATCATTTGTTTGGTCGAGTAGGTCATAGAGCAATTGAAGTTAATATATTTCTGACTACTTATCTATTAAATTTTATCAAAATAAATCACAGTGTCTATTTGTTTCAAGATACAGATAAAACCCTCTGTATCCGCTCACTTGCGGACAAAAAGTTTCCGTTTTAATGACTACTTTAACTGTAACTACTAAACAATAACAAAACGCATCACAGTTGAAACACCTGTTAAGGGGCAATTGATGTGTCTGAGAGCCTTGAAACCATGAATAATTTTGTATAAAGACAGAGTAATTTTCAAATAAAACGTATGCTATGACTGTAAGGAACTCACATGATTCACCACTGATTGTCAGCTCTTATTGAATCTTAAAATGTGGTCCTTCCTAGGGCAAGGCACCTTAGAAAATAGATAGTCCAAATTAGGTTACTGATACCTCTTCAAGAAGGAAAACTTGGTGATTATCTAACTTGACAACCTAACCAAAGTGGCGTTATAAAGTATTAAAGTAAATTTCAGAACATTAGAATCGTTAAACACAGATGTAAGTTTTGACGCATTGTTTTTACGACGATTACACATTCTTTACTTCCTCATTATAACTGTGCTCCCTCCAGTTTTTATCCTCTTGATATTTTTAGACAAATTGAAAGGAAGATGAAGGGACAGCTGATGGGAATAATCAATAGTGAGAACTTTTTTATTCTCTGTAAAATCAGTGGAAAGTTGAAAATAGGGAGTGCTATGGAGTTATGCATTTTTGGAACAAGTCCATTTGCAGTCAAAATTATTTGGATTAACAGCAAAACTTCATGCTAGACTGAGCATCCTTCCCTTTCTCAGTTCAAGTTTGTGCAATTGGGTTCATTACCAAAGACATACTCAGCACTCTCATTTATTGCTGAGGGAATTTCAAAAGAACTCGAGGGTATGCAGAATGACCGAACACATTACATTGAGGAACAATTTTTTCCTCGAGCTCAAACAGGGGGAGATAAAATTCATTCAAGTACTATCTAAGATGAAAAAAATAAATGAAACTGCTTGTTGCAACTTAAAGATACTGGTAAACATCATCCCAAACACCTACTTTTCAACTTGATAAAAATTGCTTTGTTGAAAAAATTGCCCTCTAGAACTGACACAGTCCATTTTCTTACCCACAGTAAAAAATTATGCAAAGCATATAGGAATTTAAAAGCCCGGGCAAATCACTTGGCTCCAAAGTCTTTTCATTAAATAATAAAAATAGGTTCACAGCTGAATGGAAGAAAACATATGTGCAAAGAACGAAAGGAGAAAAGCTACAAATACAAGAAAGAAAACAAAGTAATCACAAGAGAACTTATGTACAAAACACGAAGAAATTGAAAAGATTAAGATTCAATCTAATCCTCAATTTCTTATGGTCCATTTTTAAGAGCAGTGATGCATGGCATGCAAAGATTAAAAACGGACTGACTTGAATCTTGGGGGATTTCAGGAGGCATTTGCCGTTTTGTCTGTATTTTCTGTAGTTCCTGGCTTCTCTCCCACTTGCATTGAACTGTTCTCACTCCCTGTGCTTGAAGTTACAGGCGGAAGAAGGGGAGCGGTGATAGCTTTGGTATAAACTTTGATGGGCCTTTGAAAGCCTTTTGATTGATGTAGAGGAGTTGCCATAACTTCACATTTACTGAAGCCTACTACTGAAAGAAGGTAAGTAGAATACTGGTGAGGAAAGAATTTTACTTCTTTATAGTTTTTCCACATAGTTTCCTGGAAAAAAAAACAAAAAAGAGAGGTGGTAAGAAAATTGAGACAAAAATTTTACACAAAAATGAGGAAAAATACAACTGAAATAATTCGTATGAGAGACCAGAAAAAGTTTGCAAGATTTTTGGAGTATTGAGGTTGAGTTTTCTTATATATCTCAGTGATCAAACCTATATACCAAGGATAAGAAAAGAAAGCCTGCAAATACAGGATATTTGAAAAATTGTCATACTGACTACACAAATTGTGTGATAAGAAATAGGTTCCAGACTTATTTAAAGTCCTCATCGGTGGTTTTATAAAAAGAAAGAGAAAAAAAAGTCTGATAATTTTTCTATGAATCTGGTATGATACAGACTCATTAGTTAATTAGTGAGTGATTAACTCTTTAAGTTAACATTAAAATCATCAGTTCAAACCTCTCGCAAGCAAAATACAAAAATAGATATTAGTCAACAAATAGATGGAATTGAGTTTAGTACAATATCAATTAGTAATTCCTTTGAATGGGTCACTAAACCTTGTTTATTTTATTGAATATTCTGAAAGTACAATGTGAATAGATAACGTGGTGATTTTTCCGCATTTTATGGAGCCGAAATTGCGGAGAAACCCGTTTTTGAAAAATCTAAAAACTGCAAGACATTTCAAACGCACCCGAATGGCGGGAAACTGACGGTGTTGACACACTGCGGTAGTCATATTGCAATCTTCTCTCATTTTCCTCTGATGTTTGTTAAAATAAAACGTGTTTCCATGTGGAATTGTTGCTCGTTTATTACAGCAAACATATGAATGAGATTCAAGTCTTGAATTCAAAAGATATAATTTCGACTTTAGTATTGTTTTCATATACGAAGAGTAGATACATATTTGACGGAAGTTGAGGAAACCCGTGCCCACTTCTGATTGGTGCCGGATGACATCATTCGGCGTGGCGCGAAACCGGGGCGTTTTAAATTTGCGTATAAGTTGAGCGATTTGAACTGCGCATTTCTCGGTTATTGAGTTACTTGTTCGCGTTTTTAATGTGCGCATCGTGTTCTACGCATCATTTTCCTTCAGAAAACTATATTCGCAAGTCAAAATTCGTTCATGGTTTAGTGACCCATTATTCGAAAGGAAAAGACAGGTCCAGGCAAAGCAAGTATCAAAAAGTAGAGGAATGAAGAAACTTACGGTGAAATTTCGTTTTTTCTTATATGAAGGCCAAGACTGAGGTTCGAGTATTAATACACCACCAGGCCTCAGTTGCGCAAACATTCGTTTAAAGGCCCGTTTCAAGCCTGCGTCGCCCCAGTTCAGTTGTATCCACTTGGTTATACTAAGGCATAGAATAACATCAAATTGAGGCTGCTCCATCGAGACCAGCACATCAGAATCCAGCACATAATTACCCTGAAAATAAGGAAAACATTAGTATAATAGAGATATCCTTTTTACAGGGCTGCCACAGAATTTGGAAAATAAAATTCCATGACAAATTTTGGTGAAATTCCCTGACAATTGAAGATGTGACAGATGGTTAAGAAGACATAATTGAACATAGTTTTCAGGCAAAATTTGTTGTTCAAAACCTTAACCCATTGACTTCAAACTGACGGCTCCCAGCCGTCCGCGCTGCGCTGGGCCAGATCTGAAGAGACGGCTCAGAGCTGTCCATTGACTGCTTGCGTTTTTCCGGCTATTCTCCCGTAGATTGCGTTCTCATCAATGTTTATATGAGGAGTGTGGCCATCCTATGACTCATTGTGTACGGTAATTTCTTTTTTTGTTGCGGTACTTTCATATTACTGAGCGTTTGCACATGTAATAACCTCCAAATTTTCTGATTTTCGCTGATTTTGCGATTTTTGCGACTTTGACAGCTATAAGCCACAATAAAAAAATCATTTTGTTCAAAGTTTTCACCATTTTTCTTAAACGTTGTATTAAGAATGCTTATTGTGTCAATTTTCACCCTTAGAGAAAGAATTTCTGGATTATTTTGAAGTGTTCAAAGTTACTGATTTCCGCCAAAATTAAATCGTAATTCCTGGCCCGGCAGGGTCAAATTAAATCACAAGTCAATGGGTTGAACTCATTCTAGAAAGCAAATGAAGGTGATTTAACAAATTTTCCTTATCATTTTCGTCATTTCCCGATTTTCCCTGACTTTTCAAAATTCCTTGACATTCAGGTAATTCCGGACGGTGGCAACCCTGTTTTTATAAGTTAACTGATAAAAATTTGGTACAGGCCTTTGTCCGTCACCTGAGAACTATAGATGCCATCTTTCCATTAGGATTTATGAGGTCTAATCCGGACAGCCTAACTTTTTGCCATGGTTCAGCAGACTAATCCGTTTTCTTGAATCAGTTTTGGCTTAATTAAATCTGTTCTGTCAAATGAGTTTTGCAAAAGTTCAACCAATGTTTGAGCATCTAGACCATGCCCAACACCTATGAATTTTACCTGCAATGAATACTGGGGACTGTCTTTCTACCAGGAACCTACTCATAGGACATTTTACGGTGAAAGTTATTTGATGGAGGACACTTGTAGGATCTACAAGAAAGGAGTTCCACCTTCTCTCTTAATCTGTCCATAGCTAAATCTAGTAACACAGATCTCTAGCCACAACAAGATAAAACACCCCAAAACTTTTAACCTTGAGTAAAACTTATCTCCCTTTCTGCATTTTAGGGCCCTCCCTCAATTCCTCGCGCTACCCTGAGTGTATGATTGGGCATTCTCAGCAATCTTGGTTTTTCTCATACAACTTACCTACACATAATAAATTTCCTACTATAATAGGGGAAGCATGCTAGAGACTGATACAAATAATACCAGAATGCCGAATTCTCTACTAAGAATAGTGAAAATCACTTGGCTGATGTATTTTTAAAATGGACAGCAGATTAGAAAATGTTTCCATGGAGGCTACAGAATATGCAGATAACAGAATATAGATAAATAATCATTCATGCAGACCACTTTTTCACAGATACACTGGATTTTACAATCTCATTGTTTGACACCTTTTCTTAAAATAACACAACCCAAAAGCAAGAACCGGTAGTCATCAGATGTATCTGGTTTAGTAAGAGAATGATACTATTCTGAAACAACTATGAGCTACAAAAAAAGGATGTTTAAAAAGATCATTCAAGGTGGCTTTTTACATGAAACATAAGGTAGCATGTTTTCAAACTCCTCAATTCAATCAACTATGTCAAAAGGAAAAAATTACCTGAACAAAAGAGACATTATGAGGGAATCCTTTTCGATGACTCGATGACGTCCCTGGCACTTGCAGAGGACCGTAAATGATAGGCATTGAGATTGGAAAGAAGTTGGTTGTTTCTTGTTTGGTTGACAGCTCTGGTGGGGCTGTAGATGTAGATGGTCCTGCTTCCAAAGGAGTGGTAGAAGAAGCGGTTGAAGAAACAGGAGCAGCAGAAGTAGATTCAGATGGTATGCTTTCGTTTCTCTCCGGAGTGAAATGAGGATTAGATGGCGAATTAACACAATTGATGTAATGTTTGATATTAGTCCTTGCAACTTGAATCAATTTTTTATCTATGTCTAAGCCTACAATACTGCGTGCACCAAAATCACGAGCAATAGTTAAAGTTATGTGTCCAATGTTACAGCCGATGTCTAGAACATCTTTATCAAAAAATAGTTCTCTTCGCTTAGTGAAACACTTGATTCGTGGATCTGTTTCAAAATGAGGGTTGCGATACCCGTAATACCTGGAAAAATGAAAAACAGAATGTTACAACAAATCAAGCAATCTTACACAAAGGTAACATGAATTAAATCGAATGAAACAGTGAGATTTTTTATACTTAGACACTTCGGTCTGTTTGACTGAAATCATCCTAACCAAATTTCAAGTTTGAATTTATCTCATGTTTTACCTCTTTAAAAGAGGACAAAAAACAACTAGAAACTTTTTGAGAATTTCCCCTACATTGGAGTATGTCGACGGTGAAATTACCAAACCACGTATCTCGTTTGCGGTGTTTAAACATCTACGCTCACATTTTATTTTTTTGAAATAGACCAAATCAATATCATTCCTTGAAATTTTCACAGAATTTTCTTCGCACGAAGAGGAAAAATCACAGAAATTCTCAAGACTGGACGTTACGTAGTTTTTCATTTAAAAAATAAAGTATGACAGGAAGTCTGCGACGTCGCAAACCGAGATACGTGGTTTGGTAGTTTCACCATCGATGTATGCATAAAATTTCAAATCATAATACTGAACAAACAAATCATGACAGATTATGCAAAGCCTGACACAGTTCCATTGTTTCTGGTTAAATCTGTTCAGTGATGTGGAGAAATTTGCAGAACAGATTTTTTCCTGAAAGATGACCTTTTTTGGCTAAATGATCCATTCAAACGAAAAACTTTAGCTAGACAAGTAGCTGATGATCTTTGACTGATGAACATGTGAAAAATTAAAAAAAAGTCAAATCATGGCGTCTAGAACTCTTGACCATACTCATTCCCTGATTTTACCCGGAATCTCAGAGGTTCATTCCCTAATGATAAACTGAAGTTCTTTCCCACTTTCCCAGAATTTTTTTGAGAAAAACTATGTAATTCTCAAGAGTTTCACATATAAGTATATATTTTTTTCATCTTTCAGCTGATTCTTTGGCGCACATGAGAATTTTTCGTTCCAAAAGCGTTTCAGATGTTCATATTATCTGGTCAATAAAAGCTTCTCTATTATTCTGACGATTTAAAGATTCAAGAGGTTAATAATGGCTGCTCAGGTGCAGTGACATAACCCTTAAAATTGTCTCTAACCGGTGGAAGAGATTCCCTGATTTTACCCTGATTTTCCTTAAATTTTTCATTCCCTGATGAATCCCCGTTATTCCCAGTTTTTCCTGATCTGACACCAAGGCTGCAATTGACCAAGCTTAGTTTTCAGTTTAGTCTAAGAACATAGCCCTTAAATAATTGATTTTTCTTTTTAAAAAATTTTGTCTACCCTTAAATCTACTCCACAGATTAGTCGAAAGATTACAAGGTCACAATACCAAGAAATTCGGCACCAGCAGAGTTCTGATATTTTTTTAAATGGTGTTCCTTATGACCTCTTGAGCACAATGAGCTTATAAAATCAAACTTTTTATATACTGACATCGTTCTTGAATTGCACTGAATGTTGAAAACTAACTAACTTGGTGACTGGAATAACTTAAGTTTTTGATTACTTCAGAATGACACCATACCTTGCAGTGCTTAAATTTAAGCCTATACAAGAAAACCTACAAATGATCGTTTTAAAAATTTTAACCCTACAACCACTACACCATAGGAGGCTGATATATAGATTCATTTTTCTGCAACTCCAGGGTCACAGAAGAATGGACTTCCATACGTCAGATTTACTAAATATTATGCGTGTATTAATATTCTTATTTGAGTTTGTTTATTTATTTTGTAAATTTTTTCAGTTTCTGGGACCGATTCTTCTTTGGTCTCAAAAACTAGTCATATGCTGTTATGCACACCAATGTTGAGGTCAACCTATGCTAAACTGAGATAAAAAGAAAAAATACAAGAAACGATGGATGATTGTTCAAAAATACATACCGATTGTAATTTCCATAGTGAAACCTGGCATTCTTATCATTAAATTTTGGTGTTTTTTGTCCTTTGGCTACTTTCTCTACCCTAATTCCAGGCATATGTCGAAATTTTGAGGCAGTGATCCTCGGCTGTGGTACAACAGGACTAACTATTTTATCTTTAATATCAGACTTCCACCCTTTTTCAGCACTATCATGGGGTTGTGATTCCATCGACAATCGCAGATGATCTCTCGGAGGAGGATGATGAGGCACTATGAACTCTTCTCGAGGAGTTGGGGTGATTTCTTCTTTAACCGTTGCTACTTCTTCTTTGTTCTTTACATTTTGCGAGGCAACGTCACAACATTCAGTGGAGTCCTGCTTTTCAGCTTTAGCACCTTGGTCATCAGTAACTAATCTGCAATGACATAAAAAGTTGTAAGAATTTGATAAAAGAATGAGACAAAAGCAAACAAGGACAAGGAGGCTCAAACAGAACATGATTCTTAGCAGGGTGGTTATGACGCCGCAAACCCTTGCATAGATTAATTTCCTGATACGAATAAAATCAGCCAGAAAAATCTACATTGTTACAAATTGGAATAAATGTTACTCTTTTAATATCAATTTGCTTCCATTGGTGAAGATTTTGGTAAAACTTGATTCAGTACGTACTGGTCACCAATAGAGTCTCAACATGTGTGCACCAAATTTTCAGGGAAGAGAAAAAAACTGGATTTAGGTAAGTAATATCCTCTAGTTGACAGGAAACAGTGACTAGATTCCTCAAGAACATATAAAAAAACTTTACAGCTCATGAGGTTTTTTGCCAATAGATAGCATTATGGGTGTTAAAGTTAGAGGATGCAGATAGCTGATTCTGCTTTCTAAAACTTCAAGATCAATGGGCAAAGTGCAAAACCACGTATCTCCATTGCAATGCTTGAAAGTTCCTTTCCAATTTATTTTTTCGAAGAGAGACATGCCAACTTTAGAGCTTGAAATTCATACGGAATATTCTGCTAACAGAGAAGAAAAATCAAGAGGGTTTTCAAGAAATTCCATTGACTAGTTTTCTAATGAAAACGTCAAGTAAAACAGGGAGTCTGCAATCTCTTAAATAGAGATACATGGCTTCACACTTTGGCCATTGATATGTTGATGAGATACATAAGTCTTTACTTCAAGTGTTCTAAATACTCTGGAAATTATCAATATTAGGTGATCATGGGTTTTAAGGACCAGACTCATCGTCTTCAAGCAAAAGTGCCAACCTCATAATTTGAGTTTTTCTCAGTGCCTACCCGGGGGAGTTTTTCCCATGACCAGTTTCTAAGATTCAGAAAATTATTGAACAATCTCGAAACACTAATTTTTAACAGGTTCAATGAGAATTTACGATAGTGGTGACAGAGTTCCTTGGAGAAAACTTATTTTACACCTCTGAGGGGGGCGTGTGAAAAGTATAATGAATGAAAGCTTGGTAGTAGAGTTCGTATTTACCTGGCTGCCTCGATTTCTTTGTCGGGAGTATCCTTTGGAACTGTCTCTGCTCGCTGAGCGACCGGTCTTGGAACGATAAAAGGACCAGAGGTTGCAGTTGGACTGATGGTCTCTGAATCAGATTTACTCAAATTTTCACCATTTGAAATGTTAGTCCTAAGAGCAGTCAGGCTGCTAGAGGAATTTGACTTTTTGTGAGGCCTTTTCTTTTTTCTCCTGGATATCCGCTTGATTGGTGATATATTTAATTGGGCTTCATACTCAGCCTCATCTTCACCGGACATTAAATATGCATCATCACTAAATTGTGGAACTACAGCTTCCACTTCAGGTCGCCGACGTTTTGGGGTTGGTAACGGTGATGACTTTGGTGTCACGGCATTCATTGCCCTGTAAAAGAAAAGAAGAAGAAATTAGATCGAATTAGAGTTATTGATTAACTAGAATTATTCAAAATTCCTTGTTTGGCATTTTTAACCCTCAGCTCTCATAAATTTTGAGGGGTAAATAATGTTGAAAAAATGAGCTTGAAAAAGGTAGCACTATTACTATCACTAATTTAAGAGATGAGAGTGCTGCCAACCACAGCAAGAATGTTGTCCATCAATTTCAGATTAATAACACTGATTAATAAATAAATTGGCACACTGTATTTCTCTCCCTTTCGTGAATCACTGTCATTTTCTTGACAAATTTTACAGAATGACAAGTTTCCTTGAGTTTTAAACTTTTTCACTTTTCCTTGACAAATTCAGATATTAGGTAAATCATTCTCTGACTTTACCTTGAAATTTCAAGAGGGTTGAGCATGAAAGTGCTTTCCACTAGACATACATATTACCGGGTACAAAGTTAAATCTGTGTCCATAAAGAGCGAGCCATTTTACTATTGGTAACTATCAGAGCTATTTAAAAAAATTTACAGGCAGTAAAAATTCAGGGTTTGATAGCAAAATTTTCCGAATGATGACAATTTAGTAAAATTCAATGGCTTTTCCAGAATTTCACTGACTTTGCAAGGAATTCTCGGCTTGTACTACTTGCAGCTTTTGATTGATGTTTTGTTGTTACTCCTACACATTTCCATCATAAAATTTAATTTTAAGACAAATCAATCTAAAATTTCTCAAAATTTCTTGTGGATACTAAGGTACTCAGATCCGTACTTGGTTTTGCTGGATTATTATTATTATTGTTATTATTATTTATTTTTTTTTTTTATTTATTTTTTTTTTTTTACAGATTTATCAACAAACAAATTAAATAATTCTGAAAATGAATGTCCTTAAATGGGGGGTAGAAGCATGCATACTTCGATCAACAAGAGGAAGAAAAAAAGCTCGTTTGTATGCTGATGGAGAGCTTCAACTTTTGACCATAGTACTTATGTCAGGGTTGCCGCAGAATTTAGAAAGTGAAATTCCCTAACACATTTTGGTAAAATTCCCTGACAATTATGGATATGCCAGACAATTAAAAAGATGTTCTTTCTGGGCAAAATCTGTTGTTCGAATCTTCAAACCCATTTTGGAAAGCAAATAAAGTCGACCTAATAATTTTTCCCAAACACTTTCGTCATTTTCCTTCACATTTCCAGGTTTTCCCTGACTTTTTAAAATTCCCTAAAATTTCCCGGTTTCCCTGGTCGTGGCAACCCTGTTATGCTGTTCATTTTCGAAGAGAAGCATTGGATAGGATTTTCATAGGGGGAATTTTAACTTCTTAATTTAGTTACAGAAACACGCGCATACTCACTTGTTGATTTCTTCATCCTGGAGACTATTCAGGTTGAGAGGATCACATATATTTCCGCCCAGTAAGAACTTGGTGGGTGGAGCGAAATTTTGGGTATGGAGGCAGTCTTTTTTACGCTTCTTGTATGGGGGCAAGAATTTATTATTTCCGCCGGCAGAGAAACTTTGGCTTCGCTTCCGGCCATGCTTATGGTGTCGATTCTCATTTTCAAACTTGGGCTTTCTTCCTCCGCCTTTGGGCACATGCTTCTCTTCCTTTTTCTCCGCTCGGCGCCCAGCCCGAGTTTCTCGCTGAGACACAGTTTCTACTTTTGCAGACATTTTCAACACATTCTGAAACAGAAAAATATTCAAAATTAAAAAGACTCAATTATCACGACACGATATCAAAACCAGGCAGCTGGTTTGGTATGGACATGTGCGGAGAATGGCAGATAGTAGGTTGCCCAGAAAGGTATTTGATTGGGTTCCTCCCGGAAGAAGGCGGCGTGGATGTCCAGTAAAAGGTTGGCGGGAGGGAGTGGAGGGGGAGATCAGACGGTGTAATCTACCCGATGATTTGTGGGAGGATCGATTCCGATGGCGATTTGGAGTCGCAGAGCGCTATAGTGCGCTGAGGTAGCGGCTTGATATGTATGTAAAAAGACTCAATTTAAGCCATTCATATCAGAGAAAATTGCGCCAAATGGAGAATTTGCAGGCGTCTGAATTTCATAAATTTCGTGTTTGAGTGGACCAGATGACGTCACTAAGCGGTGCATTTTTTCACTCCCAGATCTAGTCGTATACAATTTCCAATATCAGAAAAAAGTATGAGAAATACTGCGAAATCAACTCTTTAAGCACTCTCAGATGAAGCAATAAACAAATTTACGTGCAAATTCTCCATTACACAGCATGCATGACTATGAATCTGGCAATAATCTGAGATCGTACAAAGTTTAACTTTCAGAGGTGGGGACACACTGGACTGCATTTTGCAATTTAGGAAATATAAATTCCGGCTCGGTTTAAAAACAACGTATGTGCCATTAGTGTCCCTACGCATATAAGTGTTTTTTCAGATGAGCCAGAATTTATAGTTCCAAATTGCAAGATGCAGTCCAACTGTGAAGAGGTCCAAATTATGACCAATCTTTAGAGAAATTCTTTGAAACGTGGAAATACGTATACTTCGGCCTGCAGCCTGATCGTAGACATTTATGATGGCGATGGCACGACAAGAATCGAAAATCGATATGTTATGCGGCGTAGATAGGGCTATTTTAACGTTTCAACAATCAGGCTGCAGTAAAACCATCGACATGACATAAATATGTAGTTCCTAATCAATCAACGGAAAACCCCTCGCTAAACGTCGCGCCAAGTGCAAAGCGCATACTTAATTCAATTACGATTGTCAACGTCTGAAGTAGCTCGTATTGCATAGTTATAGAAATGAGGGCGCGATGAGTTGACGTGGATCGGATCGGGTTTTTTGAAATCGCTCCTTTCATAATCGCTAGAAATTGCATATCGGCCGCGTTGAAGGCGCGCTGAGATTAAGGCCTACTTCGATTTTCCCCCGAGGAGCTCAAATTGCATGGCCGCGCAGTGGATTGAGTCAATTAGAGAGGTCAGACATAAAATGTTTGACTAAAACCACTTATAATGTTTATTACGTCACATTTTAAATTTCAAGGTGTGCTTCTGGAAGAGAATTTTGGGGAGGAAACGAATGGAGCCACGTTTAAAACTTCAAATTTTTGTTTAAACGGAGTTATAAGCTATTAAAGTTTCCAAATTTTGTCCGAACTCTCCTATTGACTCGATCCATTGTGGGCCGTGAGAAGAGGGCGCACACGAAAGTAGTCAAAATCGAGGAATTTCAGCAATAAATTGAGAAGCCACCGAGTTCACGACACGTACTTAGTAGGCTAACTGGACCACATTTTGCAGTAAGGAACCGATATTTCCTTTTCAAAGGTATGGCACTGCAGGCACCTGAGTCGTTGATCAACGTCGACTAATCGAACGCATAGAGAAAAAAAAAGGAGGTGTTTGCATATGGGGCATCTTGGAATTTTTTTGATGACTTAGGTCCGTACCGCGACTTCTATCATCGATTTTCTTGGAAATGGTGTAGTTTACGGGAAAAAAATGCATTCTACATAATGTGTTCGAAATTATATCATGAGTTGGTTTAAGCAAAAAAATCGGACGTTATGGTCCATTTTTCATACTTCGAATTCCGGATTTTGCTGACCAGGTTGTACCGACCTACGTCACAGGTTACACAATCCTGAAGATGCAAACACCTCCTTTTTTTCTCTCTCTATGGATCGAACGAGCCGACAGGGAACTCGATAGGATTCCTCACGAAGGATAGATCGTATTCGATAGTGGTTCGATGTATCGTTTGGTTCAAAACAACAGAACATGGCCTTAGACAAAAAATTTAGGATTTTAGTTGGAAAAGCTGAGAGTGAGGAAATTCCGAACATTTTCACTTTTCATTGCCGCTTTGTACTCATAAGAATAAAAAATCTATCATAAAAAAATCGTTCCCTAAAATTACTCGATTTGACTTTTGAGGCTATGTTTACATGATGAACCAATCGATATGGATACAATCTCATCTGTTGGATACTTGCACACCCTGAGTTCCATATCTTAAAACAGAAGGAGACTAAAAAAAGGAGGGAGGAGGATGGATTGAGAAACAAAAATACCGAAGAGCGTAGAGAGGGTTCAATCTCAAAGATGAAAAGGTATAAAACAGACACAATCATGACGAACACATTTATTTAAGCGCGTTTCCACTAAGCAGTAAATGTCAACATTTCCTGATACGTCTTACTTATCAGACCTATTAAAGTAATAATTCCGCGGACAGTGGCGAGGCGGGAATGATCGATAATAATCGATATTTTCCCCTTTGAGGCTATGATAAAGAATCGATTATAAAGGTGCTCGTTGCGAACACCCTGTCTATCGATCCTTTTCCATGGGTTTAAATGGCAGATCAATCGATTTATCGCAAAGCACGCCACGCCACTGTCCGCGGACTGAACATGCTAATAGTCGACTCCTTGGCGATAAGGCGGCATAAATGCGTTCCGGAGTTTCATTTTGCCAATTTTTTGCTCGTGTTCATTCATATAAAGTACCTATCCCTTAAAAGGAACAAAAAAAAAAAAATTTATGTGTACATTTTAATATCCATGTGAGGATTTTTCAAAAACGCAGACACGACTCGAAAAAAATCGCATTACTTCAAAATGGTGATAAAGAGAGAGAAGTTAAAAACTTGCGAGGGGCTGTTCTTAAAATACAAGACGCTTTATTTGGGGAGGGGTCAAGCAGAACGTTACCAGTGGCGAGGCAGGAACGATCGATTTTCGAATTTCCCCATTAGAAGCTATGATAAAGAATCGATTATTAAGGTGTTCGTTGCGAACGCCCAGTTCATCGATACTTTTCCGTAGGTTGAAATAGCAGATAGATCGATGTATCACAAAGCACGCCACGCCACTGCACGTTACACCATTTTGTTTTGGCGTGTTAACAGGTAAGGACCTACGTTACGAGAGCGTTCGGAGGTGGGAGGGAAATTGTATTACATTTTGCAATAAGAAACCACTGTTTATGGCTCATTTTAAAACAACATATATGCCATTGATTTCCCAATGCAGATACGTGCTTTTATGGAAAAGCCAGCGATAGTGGTTCCTTATTGCAAGATGTAATCCAATTAAGGGTCGGAAAATCCGAAATTTAGTGTTGCGTATTTTATGTCTAAGTATTTTGGTGTCGAAGGAGGGGGCTAAGGGCCACACGGGGCAATTTGCTGCCACTTCATATTTACATCGACGATAAAACGCCGTTGGCAACGAAACTATGTCAGTTGTGATGAGAATGCTAAACTTCATCATATACAATACGCAACCCACATTTCAGGAGGGAAAGAGCAGACAATTTTAATTTTCTCACTTAAATTTTACTCATTTTTCTTCATATTTAATGATCATCACTAATATATTCACCAGACTTCATTGTGCTGCAGTTTCATCATAGCGCCTGGGAAATCTCATACTGTGGTCAGCGATTAATCGGTGTTCATCTTTGAAAATTTCGCACTCAAAAATCAAAATTACTTTTCCCGACGGTAAGAAATAAAAACAAAACCCTAAGGCAAACATAGGGCGACTCGTTAAAGTAGGTTAAAGGAAACTCTGCATATCACACTGAATTACCTAATTTGTCTGCGATTTCAAGGGCCGGCAACGTTGTAATACTTTTAAATAATACATTTTTCGGCAAATTGAAGAGGTCGCGATAAAAATCAGTCATCGGCACGAAAGGCAACGCTGGAATTAGGTTGAGGAAAAAGAGAAACAATCAAATCTTCGGCTGGTGTCGTACATTATAAACGAATTTAATTATAACGTCTGGATGCAACTATTCGAGCTCCAAGGATGTCCGTCTTGCATACACACGGGTTTGAAGGCGTTTTGACTTCAGACACTTAACGCCTTGCCAGCGGCGCTCAGTGGAGCGAGTTAATGAGAGGAGTCATACAAGATGTGGAAACATTAAAAGCTGTCGTTTCAAGGTCATTGCTTTTTCAAATGTAATAGACTGGCTGTTTTCGAAATAACAGCCGAATGGGACAAAAAGCCGTTTTAGACAGAAGAAGAGGAAAGACAACAAGAAGAGGTGGACGGAAAAAGAGACTTCTTGCAGCTAAGGATTGTTCCAAAGTAAAGGGGAGAGATGCAAAATTTCATGAAATAATTTAAAACACAGACTTACAAGGGGAGCTTCCCAAGTGTAACCGGAATTTCGAGTTGAAATTTCGCACGAAGATAATAGAGATGATTTTAGGGATGCCGTATTTTTTCGTTTTTTCGAATGGGGTCGGGAAAGCCCTCAAAAAAAGGGCTAAAGATGCGGAAAAAACGCGTGCGCTAGCGGCACAAGGTAAACATAGGTGATAGAGGCTCCGAATCCTTATCAGTACCGCGTGGCCAAACGGTAGCGCGCTCGCCTTGCAGGCGGGAGGTCCTAGGATCGGATTCTGATTACAGCTCGTAATTTTATTTTATTTTATGCTTGTTTCTTTTTCACTTACTTTATTTTGCACCATTCGCTCCGCAAACCGACTTACGAAGAAGAACACGTAGTGACTGAAGATTTTTTACATATGCTGATAAAAACTCGAAGTTTCTCTTGGATTGAAACGTTATATATAATTGAATAAACAAAGCACTCTAAAACCCACCAAATTTCGTTGCCAAGCAGAATTTCCGGAGTATCAGTCAGATACAGATACAGATTCGACTGATACTCCGGAAATTCAGCTTAGCAACGAAATTTGGTGGGTTTTAGAGTGCTTTGTTTATTCAATTTTATATAACGTTTCAATCCAAGAGAAACTTCGAGTTTTTATCAGCATATGTAAAAAATCTTCAGTCACTACGTGTTCTACTTCGTAAGTCGGTTTGCGGAGCGAATGGTGCAAAATAAAGTAAGTGAAAAAGAAACAAGCATAAAATAAAATAAAATTACGAGCTGTAATCAGGATCCGATCCTAGGTCCTCCCGCCTGCAAGGCGAGCGCGCTACCGTTTGGCCACGCGGTACTGATAAGGATTCGGAGCCTCTATCACCTATGTTTACCTTGTGCCGCTAGCGCACGCGTTTTTTCCGCATCTTTAGCCCTTTTTTTGAGGGCTTTCCCGACCCCATTCGAAAAAACGAAAAAATACGGCATCCCTAAAATCATCTCTAGTATCTTCATGCGAAATTTCAACTCGAAATTCCGGTTACACTTGGGAAGCTCCCCTTGTTAGTATACAATGTATGGAAGCAATAGCAGTTAAATCTCACTTTTACAATTTTGAAAAAAAAGAAAAAAAAGTCATGAGTGGTTTCATAGTTTCTTTACGAACTCTCGGATTAGTATTGAGGGTTGCGTGCGTAACCCCTGTAGAATCATTGAAATTTCATGGAAAATGCAAGTTTTCATTTCACCTGGATGAAATGTCATTTTGTACCTCTGGTAAAGGGGCATGATTCGCCAACAGCGAGCACTCATGCCGTGTGAGCATTCGAATGTTGCCACATTTCCTCAAATAATATTTTTTTTAAAACAAAATCAAGAGTATTTTTCACTAAAATTTTCGGGTTCACTACATTTAAGCGCGAATAAAATTAGGTATCTGACGAATTCGAAGATGAATATTCGTAAGTTGTCTGGAAAAGTCGCAACATATTGGAGTTTTGGCAACGTTCGAATATTCATATGATGGCGTTCATCCGTAGCAAGGCAGTGCTGCCGGGCTAATTGTAAGTCAGTTAGCAGTATGAATGTAGAATTTCCAATTTACAGTAAAACGCAAATATACGTGGAGTCTTTAGGTCGCACTCTCATCCGCAATCATGAGCGGAAATTTTTCAATTTTGGTTTTTAGGTAAAGTGTATCTTATTTTTTGAAACAAGCAAAATCATATTCTGAAATTAATAGTGGACTTACGGCAAAATATGAATTTACTCCACCGTGCTAAGGCAAAACGCCGTATGAACATTCGAGAGTTGCCAAATTTCCCTAGATGAAACAAGCATTTTTAAGTAAGTTGTACATATTTGTCCGTGAAATTTTCAGATACTTTAGGTTATATTGCAAACAAAATTGTGAGAAAAACTGGAAGGGAAATATGAATAATTTTCCCAGTAAACTCGTTTCGTACCGAGGGAAATATGGCAACGTCTAGAGGTCCGTATGAAGTTTTCCCTTACCGCGACAGTACTGCTCTTTGACTTATTGTTAGTGAGGCAGAATATTCACCGGCTACACGCAAGCGCGCAATTCTCAGCCACTGCCTAAATGATGCATGCATGTAGAGGAATCACGTGTGCCAACTAATTGTAAGATTCGCAAACCAGAAAAAAAATTCTGCGGCTATACTGCTGTAACCCCATTAAGGGTACTCGCACGCCACAACATTTGCAGCACCGCACATACATACAACTTCGGCATATTCTCATTTTTTCCCCTCTCATCTTTCACTTTCATCACCGGAGTCTCTTGATGGTCTTTTTCTCTCTCTAAAAAAAAAAAAAAAAAAAAAAAAAAAAAAAAAAAAAGGCGTTGGGCAAGAAGGAGGGGCTTGCAAGTTTTCCCCGATATCATTTTACTTTTCCTCCATTAAAGAACATTGTACATGTACAAACTTTTCGAGTCCTTAAATTTTCATTTTCTTTTAGTCCGCTCTTCAGCTCTCTCGAATAGATTTCCCTGATTTTTGGGAGTACCGGCAGGTACCACTGGATAAGCTAGTCTTTTCGTATTTTTTTATAATAATGACTCAGGTTTTTTTTTTTTAATACAACGTGCTAAAACAGTGTTTATTAACCATAGTTTACTCTTAAAATAATATCATTCAATTCGTATTTTACGTCAAACTGGTGCGGTGACCCACAGCAGCAAATAAAGAGTGCGGCAAAATATGAATAAAAAGGAGTACTTAAATGTACTCGCAAATAACTGATAGATAAAAAAAAAGAAGAAGAAAAATCCATGTACATAGTTTTCGAAGTGTGAGCAAACGAAAGCGATGAATAGCTGAGGAAAATACGAATGCACAAGTTCACGTTTCGCATGTGCGAGCTGTTACTGGCCGAGGCTGTCAAGTGACAGGACAAACGTGCGAAACGTAAAGAGAGGATAGGAATAATCGTAGCAGAACGTATACGAAATACAGGGTGATTCACAAGTCAGAGTCCATCGACCAATTGCCCTTGTTGATATTTTACGAGTTGCACACGCGAATCTGGCAATGCATCTTTTATTTTTCTACATGGACATTCTCCAGCCTTCGGAGAAGGGGAGGGGGCGTCCCACCCTTTAAAATTGTGAACTCGTGGTAAAGCCCCCACTTATGAATTCAGGGGCTTGGAGGAAAAAGCGCAATAACTGGAGTTTGGGAGCGCGATAACTCCCAATGGGAAAATTTTGGCCGCGAAAAAATTTTGACTTTATGGAGACAAAAAAAAAAAAAAAAAAATCGGAAAATTGTAATAGAATATCTAAGTAATAGAGAAGATACCAAAGTATCTCGCAGAAACAAATGAATTGTTTCTGTAGTAGGAATACCATCAGGGACGCTGCAGTATTTCAACTACGCCGAACGGACAAAATAACAATTTTGAAATTACCGACGATTTTATAAAATCATGTCCATGTTTCTGAATCATAACACTCAATATTGATACACCAATGGTTCTCTCCGTAATCTCTCGTGTTTAAAATTAAAATGTATTATCTTGATGAACCTACATATTATTAGTGATTCTTAATAATCTGTGGTTCTTGTTGTAAATTAAAAAATAATCCAGTTATATATAAAAAGCAGCCGCTCAATATTGTAGGGGATGCAATCCTGACAATCCGCACTTATGGAACGTCCTGTGCTTCGATGCGCTGAGCCGTCAGCTGAGAACGCGTCACACGTTGAAAGCGCTGCGGCCAAACTTACTGCTTAGGAAAAGCTGCGGGAAAAGTTAGAGAGAACATTAGCGAGATGGTCGAAGTGCATTCGACATTAGGACGATTTTTGTAATTTTAGATACCGATATTTTTTTCTCCAATTTTCAGTCTTTTTTAAAAGAGGGCTTTACTGTCGTGATAGAAAAGAGAGCAGTAAGTGTCAAATTTTTAAAATAGAGTTTCCTTCAAAATTCGTCTAATCTCTTTCAGATCAAATCACTGAAACAACTATAAGGCGAAATTCATCGTATTTTTATGAAAACGAGACACGTGTGAAAGCCGTGAGCGCACACAAAATGGCATAGTTTCAGACAAAATAGCAGCAAGTGACATTATTCCTCCAGAGAGCCAATGAAATCAGTGCCTTCAAATCAAGTGCCGCCTTCTTCTGCCGATTTCTAACCTGAAAATGTGTTTGTTGCTTGTCCAAAACGCAACCACGAAAGCATGCAGAGGATAGCACTTACGGCTGTCTTGCCCAATACTAGCCTAATATGAAAATGAATGATACACCCCTTTTTTGTAATAGAAATAAAATCGGTCGATTTTTAATCCAAACGATTTCTAAGAGTCTTTCGGATGATTAGTGGTAATTTGACACAGAACAGAGGCTTCTTCCGATAAAAGTTTCCGGTCATAAAAGCTGCTGAGCCCGTTTTCTCAAAACTTCATTTTTGCACTTACTTACTGTTCTCTTCGCTATCACGGCAGTTTAGATAGGTGAGCGTTTAATTCTCGTATCAAGAGTGCAAGCAGTGGAACGCATCTCCATATTTACAGCGATGATCTGGGTTAAATTAGTAAGAAGCCCTGCATCCTCAATACTATGGGGTATAGTTTTGTTCCCAGCCTGTGTACTGAAACTGCAGCGAGGTTGCCAAAATAATTCAAAGGGTATCGGCAGTATCGCCGGGAATACCTGGAGACGTCCCCATTGATTAGCCCAACGATGCCTTCACAATAATGTGACAGCAAAAAACCCGAGAGAAAAAAAGAAAAAAAGTGGCGATGTTCATCTACACTTATTTGAACTTGAGCATTCCGAATTTCGGCGACTAAATTTCGACGGTGTTCCGCAGATTGGAAATTTGGCACGCCTGTCAAATCAAACGTTTGTCAGCATGATTGCCAAACTATGACTTCGCAATAAAAGGAAAACATCAAGGCAAACAAAAATGCAATATACTTTAGGATTTTCAGGATTTTACTGTGAATCCTGACCTAACACTTATACTTACAACTCCCGGAAAAAACGGTCTTTCGCGAAGACGGAACGGAGGAAGGGGGGGGGGAGAGCAAAATCGTCTCTACGAACTTATGCAGTTCCCCTACGAAACACATCAAAATACATATTCCAATCAACCTCGCACTCTCTTAAAATTTACCAGTTAAAATGGTTGGCCTGAATTCATACTCCCCTTTATAAGGTGATTCTATGTGATATAGGGACGAGATACGCCACCATGTTGCGTTGCTATGCGGTTTACGTCTTTGAGAAGTAATAATTATCGTAATGTACAAGATAATGCAAGAAACTGATCCGTAACGTGTAGCAGCATTGATACTGATTGTGAGTGGAATGACACAAAATTTGTTAAGATTCATCGAAAATTAATATTTGAAACTACGATAAAGGACGTCGCCCGTTGACTCAATGTGTAAGAGAGAGTCTTTATAGCGCTATTTCTCTCTTACACATTGAGTCAACGGGCGACGTCCGCTATCGTAGTTTCAGGTAGTTATTTACGATGAATGTCATTCTACTCAGTATCAATGCTGCTACACGTTGTGGATCAGTTTCTTGCATTATCTTGTACATTACGATAATTATTGCCTCTCCAAGACGTAAACCGTGAAGCAGCGCAACGTGGTGGCAGATCTCGTCCCTATGATATACATATAATCACCTATACATTATATATACGTCTAATATAATACGTATATTATACATATAATAAAATTAAATATACATATAATCACCTTTAACAGATGCTCGGGGGGCGTTATTCAAGGGAGGGGATCGGTGGGACAGGGCTATCGGTTTTTCGAACTTTAACTGCTTTTGAAATATTTGGCCAAAAACTGATACTATCTGGAGCATTTTTTAAACCATGCATCCCCTGATCTCGCACAATTATCGCCACCTCCAAAAGTCAGCTGAAATCAAGTTCCTGACGGATCGTCGCTGAAAATCTTCAGGAGCCGCGTAAAAAAACGGCGATTGCCGGTAAACTTTCGCGGTCATGTTGCGCGTCGTTTACAAACGTTCCGTCGCACGGTGGATCGAGTTAATAGGAGAGCTCGGATAAAATTCGGAAACTTTGAAACGCTTAAAACTCCGTTTATACAAAACTTTGAGGTTCTAAAAGTGGTTCCACTGGCTTCGTCGTGAAATTATCATCTTAAAGCACCCACAGAAATTTAAAATAGACGAAATAAACATCATTATTTGCAGTTTTAGTAAAAAATTGTATGTCCGACCTCTCAAATTGACTCGATCTACCGTGCGTCGTCACAGGTTTGATGGCTCATTATTAATATCTTGAAAACGGCGAGGCTATTGAGAAAATTTCATGCCGGTTGGTTCGTGAAGGCGTTTATACAACCCCCACCCCCCAATGCCAAAAAATTAAGGACGGAAGCAGATCAGTAAGCTGCGAAGTAATAGCCAAGTCATGCTTTTATCCCACTGTGTATATTAATATTATCCTTCTATGTATTAAAATCCTAGTGGTATACTTGGGGATAAAATTGTGAGCACTGTTTGGACCACACCAGTATAACAACCTAGTTTTGAGATATTCCCGGTGATTCGGCTCAGCATGAATTTTAGCACAAAGAAGCTTTTTTTTAAATTTTTAGTTTCAGTCTTAGAAATACCCTATAGCGAAAGCCGTGAGCAGATGTCTGATTTCGCCCGCAAAATCGAGCGTATGCAACCCGGCCCACAGTGGAGTTAAAATGGTTGCGTGTTGGGTCCGAACCTAACTTCGAATATTCTTCCCTTGTTTCACGCTCCGCGCATTATTCAAGTGGATTCCAATGCCGAGTTTGTGTTTTGGAAAGGCATCTCAGTTGGTTTATATCTACCGTGAAATTTAGTTTGTTGTGTTGTTTCTGTTCACTGCTGAGGCGCTTGAAGGAAGTTCTATATTTTCTGATGATTTAACCCCAAGGAGGATAATGGAAAGTGACGAAATGGATTTTAAACAGAAAATTGTTTTGCTTAAATTAATAATTTAATGGAGAGAAAGACGGGGACAGTATTTATTCCGCTTCACTCACATACGACAAGAGCCTAAAATATCAGTTCCTTATCGGAGAATGTGGTCCAATTGTTCAAGCCTCTTCTCATAATCATGCCATCGTACTTCCAATTTTTTTAGTGAATAGCATTAATTTTAACTTTTCCAATGATCCTCATGAGGCTGGCAGTGAGACAAATCTCCGGGGGTTGAGCCACAGGGCACTCGGGGCAGCCCCCTGGTAAAATTTACTTTTTACCTACATTAAAGTACGCCATTTTATTTTTTTACAGAGATATTATTGGTTGAATCTGTTTGAAAATTTCACTGAATTTAATTGGCACCACAAAGAAAATTCAGCAAAATTTTCTGACAGCTTCTTTGAACGATTTCTCTCTAAAAAATAAAATGGTGGCGGAAATTTTTAAACGACACATGGCGCTTGTGGTACTTTCGCCGGAAGGTGACCAAACATTGCCCCGGGAGATTGGGGTTGTGGTGCAGCTTCTTGCATTCAATTTTCTTCATTTGAAAGGGTAAACAATATGCCCTCTTAAGAGTTTAAATATTAAAGTTGTGCACATCAAAATCTTAATTCTTTTTTTCTACATATTCGCGCTCATTACTGATTGAAAAATAAGACCAAATAAAAACTCAAAGCATAATTCCATGCTTAAAACTGAAACCAGACACTCAATTTTATCAGGGATGACAACTTAGTACCTCTTTTTTAATGATAATTAATCCAGGATAGGTTAATTTTTTTTTACATAACATGATCCTATTTTAAATACCCCCCACGAACAATTCTCCTCATATACTCCCCTTGTCTCCATCAAGGTACTTTTACTTACAGAAACTTTAAAAAAAATCATTTAATTATTATAATCTTACTTTCAGATCATAAGAGCTTTGTTAAGTTACTAATTAACCTGCCATAGAATTTTTAATATTGGATACAAGTTAAACTGTCGGCCCCCTATTTGGTTGGCACTAACTTTGATAACAAGACTTTCGACACCAGACAGCCCTAGCTAGTCAGTTTGGTCAACGCTCTGTAAATCTCTTTCTACCGAGGAGTTGAGGACAGCTTCTGGTACAGCATCACCACCCTCTAGGATGGTCCGTAACTCCGTACTTTATTTTGAGATACAACTTACTAGAACCCCATTCAGATTATTTTTCCTTTTTAACTGTATGCGTAGGATAGGATATTCTGTGCATACAGCAAGAGAGGAAAAGTAATCTGAGTTGGGCTCTACTCAAAAATTTTAGCAATTATTTTGGAAGATAGCGGATCTTTGATTGTTAAGGTATTAAAATTTGAAGTGGGTCTTTAATCGGTGCACAAATATAAAGCTCCCGCAGGGGGCTATGGATACAGAGCAGGACTCTGCAAGGAAATAATGCGAGAAACCTCTGAAGTTCAGCGATTTGAACAAAATGACATGCCTTTGCAGTCTGCGATGCTGACTGATGATCAGAGATAAACAGTAGGTAGAGCACAAAACCAAAGCGGCTATCTACTTCAATAAAAAAAAATCCTAGAAATAGAGAATGATTTAATCTTACTAAACCCTTGACAACCAAATTAAATAAGCCCATAAAGTTTTTCAGCTCTATGGAGACATTCGCAAACAAACTCAAATCAAACTGAAAAAGATAAACATCTGACGCATATACCTCCTACCAAGAGATCACTACTGTGAGATACAGATACATACAGTACGTGTACTAGTGAAGATCTTTATGATAAGGGAAACTTATCACTAAAATGTATTTTTTATCACAATTTCGATGAAAAATTTACAAATACCTAAGAAGACGTAATGAACAGCCTGACACGATCGTTGAAAAACACAGAATTGACAAAATTAGAATCAGTCATCAAAACATGTATACAAAATCACAGAAAACACGTTTTTGAATTATGGCACCAACTTCTACGGGCATGCGCAGTAGCTACCTGCGAAACTAGGCCCGTTCTCCAATGATGGAAGCAAACAATTAAAGGATGGCTTGATAAATGGAAGAAAATTAGGAGGCCTCACCTGAGCTAGATGTGAAAATATGAATACCATAGACCACAAATAGGACTCCGCGGCAGTTTCAGGGCAGATTTGCACTCATTTAGGGACAAAATTAGGCACAATCCGAAGGGAAGACAGAACGTTTTTCGACGGTCGACTCGCGTACTTTCTGGACAACGGTTTGAAATAGACTGAAAAATTGAGGAACAAACGATCAAGAACGACAGCCTGCTGTTGGTTCGTTCACTAACGTTCCCTAGGATCGTCGTTCCTCTTCCGAGAACCACTCCCTTCGTCACGTGACGTATTGTGACGTTTTCCTTCTTTGTAGCGTGAAGTCAAATTCGACGCAATGTTATCAAATCATACAAAAAAAAGGTTTTTTTATATTTACATATAACGTTAAAATACAAAATTTAAGCAATAAGAGGCAGCATTCTTTGCTGGGAGAGCTCTGAAGCGTGGTGGTTATAGTAAAGGGTCGCTGTTTTTCCTTGCGGCTGATTCGCCAAAATTACGTAATCAACATGACATTGTGGTTTCCGCGCAAGTCGAAATTTAGTGGCTTTTGAAATCGACTTAAACCGTAGTTTGAGTAGAAAAAGAAGCACTTTCAATGAGAGATGTTCACCACTTCATTTTTGTGCATGCGTTGCCAATTTTGACACCTACAGACGGCTAAACGCTCGAGAAATTCTTGCCCTTGATGACGTATTTTTTATTTTCGAATCACTAAGTGCCTGCCCTCACCGTACTTTCATGAGAACGGCGCGAATTCCAAAAAATTTAAACTGATCGTTCAAATAAATTTTCTAAGTATTCACTCCCAATTGGATACAGAATTACAGATTCAAGATGAAAATTATCTTTGTAAACTTAATTTTTTGCATGATTTCAATAACCTCATTAGTTATTACGAGGAATGTAAGATGCACAGTCCTAGCAACACTGGAATGCTCTTGGTGTCTTGGTTCCTTTTTGCAAAGTGCAATCCAAATGCGATAATTTAATGTAGGTGTCAACTTCAATTTCAGTTATGATACATGTAAGAATCACTCAAGTATATAAAGTAAAGCACTTTCACTGGTTTTTAGACACACCTCCCCCTCCACTCCCGTGTCACATATTTCCTTAGTTCTGTATAGTCCACACCAAATAAGTTTGTGCAACAGAAGATCCAACATGTTGATCCTCGAAGTGCATAAACTTATTCGGCATGAGCTCCGACAAAGAATAAAGCAGCTTAAGAACTCATCTTAATTCCTAGGTCCTACACATATTGCTTGAATATCCCCATGCAGGTCTGAAATATTTCAAAGAAAATACTTAAATTTTGCTAGAATGTTTCAGGGACTTCCACTTCCACTTTTTTACTATATTCATTTTATTCAATGGTACCAAGTACCCGAATAAAGAGGCCCATTTTATTTTTTGACATTTCTTTGGAGACTTTAAGGGCAGCAAAGTTCAGCATCTTTAGTAGAAATATTCAGCCTCAAAATTCGCCTTTCCTGCCTTTAAAATGCACCATGACGTTAGGTATGTATTCAGAAATTGGCACTTGACTAAAAAAACTTAAAAATTTAGGGTGAAAAACTACTGGAAATACAGGAACATGAAACCAAAAAAAAGGGTTATTGATGCTTGATCTTTAACGAGGAGCGGGCAAAAAAATTCTTTATTGCTTAATTTTTTTAATGATCCATTAATTCCATTAATTTTTTTTCATTTATCAATTGTGAAGTTTCAAAATTTCTCAACATACATTTTATTTTTAGAGAAATACAAAATAAATTTATTTCTACAAGAAATCTTTGTTGTGGCTTAACAGTTTTACATTAAAATCACGGAATAGGGGAGAAAACAAGAATAATTTCGAACTGTAATTTGAACTTTCCTTCTGAAAAATAAAGCAAGTTCAGAAATTCAAAGACACTGCAATGTAGGTAAGGAGTTTTTTCCAATTCAAGCATTGGCTTAGTGAATAAATTCAACATGATGGCACAATAATGGTGGAAATAAGAAACATCACTTATATGTTAATTGGAAGGCTTCAAAAATTCTGTTTCTCTTTCAATGGATAGTTGAGAATCTTCCGAATATTTTGAAAAAGACAGACAACATACAAATGTAGATTGGCATATTTTAACTTTTCATGTTCAGCAAAATTTACACTGTTCGCTATGATCAGATTTAATAACCGAGGGATGAAGGCGATGCAGCTTGACAGACAGGGCTGTTTAATTCAGGCCAGATCTTAGTGAGAATAATGTATATGTAATTAGCAATTTCAGTAAGGCTCATGTTATGATTTGGATTTTTCTTTTAGGGGTGGTAAATAAAACACAAATAATTCTTGGATTCAATTTATTAACTAAAATACATTTAATGGATGAGGAATATCAAAATTGATATTTGAAGATTTGACAATAAATCTTCAAACTTATGACATTGGAAATGAAGTCGATTTCACTTCAGGCTTAAAGCCTCACTAAAAGTCTGTCAACTGGCCTCTATTATTTTGTCTCTTTTGTCAAGAAATTCATGTTTTCCTGCTTTGACTATCATGAAGGGTTATGAGAAAGACAAACAACCCTATTTTTCAAAGCTTCTTTGATTGAGGAACCTTTTCAAAGGCATCAAAGACAAAATAAGAGACACTTGAACTTTAAGAAAAAAAATAAAACAAAAATACTTACGTAAAGAATGCTGTCCACATTAAATAACTAAAGCAGATACACAGACTCTTTTGGTGTAAATAAGTCTTTTCTGACACATGAAATAATTTTTACAGCAAGTATAGTTTCACTAATGGACAGGTACCTTATACCTTAATAATATTCAGTTCTTTTGACAAGTAAGTACAAAAGTAAGTACATACAAGGTAATTAAAAAAGTATCCCACCTTGAAAGAAAGGAATTCGATAACATGGGCTAGGTGTACAAATGAGACAATGTTGAGACAGCAACTTGGGGACAGAGATGGTGAAATATTTAAGAGGATTCGTCCTCGGTTCTTGCGACTTTTTATCCAAGAGAAATCCTGCCTTCATTTCTCTAAATTTTGCCATTTTTTTGGTTGAGAATAAATCTTTAGGCTCATGCTTACAAGGGGAGGCTACGGATTGTCCACCTCAGATCGGGTTCAAATTTGGCAGAGAGGTAGAATAGGTTAATATAAGAACCCGTATTTTTTTTTAGGTGCCAATGCCCAGCCGTTTTTGAGTTATGAATTTTTAAAGTTGCCGTTTTTTCGCGTCAGCCACGCGCTCAAGTCTGGTCCACTGTGCGCGCACGTTTAAGTGCCAATCTGACTGCACCTTCAGCACAGAGAGACGACTGGCCCAGCGGCAGCGCTTCCGCCTCCGGGCCGAATGGTCGTGAGTTCGATTCCCACTTTTAGTTGATAGTTTTTGTAACCAATTATTTTGTTTCCTAATCGTTTAATCACAGCAAATTGTAAGTCACTTTGTAAACATTATGATTCTGATTATTTTTTTTTCTATCTTTTTCTTCAAACAATCAATCCACGTCATTGGCCGCTTCTATATCTCCGAATACATTTTTTGCAAGGTATGCGCCAAATATTATATGCGTTTCCTTACATTCAAAAGGACTCGAAAGGGAAAATTATTAGATGTTCTACGTTGCACATTTTCCAGTATTTGGTAGCTCCCAAACCACGTGCACTCGGATTCAATTCCTGATTTCTCGATGAAGACAGAAGAGGCGGATTTTCTGGCGTTATGTGATCTATTCATCGCAATGAACTACCAATAAAGGTGTTAATATGATAAGATATTTCTTACTCTCTTTTTTCCTCATCAAGATAGCTGCACACTGCACAGCATCGATCAAAATGACAAAATTCAAATTGATAGCAAATCAGTGCCACAGGAGCTTTTCTCGGCACCTGCGATTTCGGTTCTTTCGTCTTGTCGCTCGCTTTTTCGCTCGGGACAAATTCGGTGGACAGTTTTCCGTATTTTTACCCGCGATTTTAATTCAAGTCGTCCAATGGTCGAAGTGCAAACTGCAACGGATGCCCTCGAGTGGTGCAGAAAACTTTTAGTTGACGCTAAATTTCTGAATTTGTCGCCATCAGAAACTCCGGGTCGTGATGCTAAATTACTGGGTAAAAGATTTTCGTGTGAAATCATTAAAGTGTTAGAAAATTATTCAAAGTCGAGTGATCTAGAGTGTTTTTTGCCGGAAGAAATTGTCGCAAATCATTCCGACGGTGATTGCTACGTTTCCGGTTCGGAAAAAGAAGTGTCGTCGGATAGTGACAGTTGCGGCAGTGAATCCTTGGACAGCGAGAGAACAGAACCCTCCGACGAAGTTCCGTTTGCAGTTAAAAAAAAAGTCGTCGAGTTGGCTAAAAATCACCCCAAGTGGACATTAAATTCGCTCCGAAAGCACGGTTCGCGAAAACTTACCTGCCAACGGACTCTAAAAAGATGGAAAAGTGACGTGGAGAACGAGAAAGGCGGCTCCTTACGCGCAAAAAGTGCGATCGTTAACAATTTAACTTTTAAATCGTTTAAGGAAGCAAGGCGAGATAAAAAACCCGTGTCAACGCGAGATCTTCAAATTTGGGCGCTCGGTCATGCCACCCCTTATCAAGGTGTGAATTTTAAATTCACCGCATCTTTAGCTTGGGCGAAAAAGTTCAAGAAGTCGCACGGGATCCGACAGCGCAAAGTAATTCGCTATATAAAATCGGCCAACGCACTTTCGTTCGATAAAGTGGTAGAAATTGCGACGAAATTTCAAAATTGTGTGCGAGCGAAAATTAAGGACTTTAATCCCTCATTAGTAATCAACTGCGACCAAACCGGCATTGAGTATCGCGCTGAGGTTGCTCGTACGCTTTCTTTTAAGGGCGAAAAAGTTACGGAAGCGTTCATCGGCTCGCGTAATAAAGTGACGCATCGATATACCGCAGAATATGCCGTAACTGCGGATGGTGATTTGCTGCCGGTGTACCTGTGCATGCAGGAACCAGAGAACAAATTTGGACCCATCGTTCAAGTAAAAGTGAATCAACTGGTTGCGGAGTACGGGAACGTGGTTGTGTCTTGCTCCAAATCGGGAAAATTCACTAAGGATATTTTTGATAATTATCTTCAAACTGTAATTAAACCGTATGTGCGCGACAATAAATTCATGTTCATTCTGGACTCGTGGGGCGGGCAAACCGACATCTCTATGCTGCACGACGCGTTCACCGATGACGCAGGCAGACGGACGATTTCTGTTGAAATTATACCACCCCTGTGTACGCCTTTGTGTCAGCCGTGCGACGTATATTTCTTTCGTCAGGTGAAGTTATTTATAAAGAAACTCCAAAACTGTACAGAATTGTTGAAAGAAAATCGCCAAATTCACTCCCGCGAGGACGCGATTAAAATAAACTCATTAGTTCACCACCAGTTAGGCTCGCCTGTTTTTCGGGACATGATTCGGTATGCTTGGTTTAAATCGCAACTCATATCGGACAATCCATTTTTCCGCAATGTAAAGGAAGTGTGTTTCCCCGATAAAGTAAGCTCGGAGAAATGTCTGTGCGAAAAAGTCGCATTCGTAATCTGCGCTCGGTGCACTCTTCCTCTGTGCTTTCACTGCTTCTATGACGATTATCATCCTCAAAGCTGCTCTCCTGCATTGCAGTAGGCAGATTTTGTCATTGTTTCGCCTATGCCTTCTCTTTACCCAGGTAAAAACATCGTTCCGATTTTTGTTTTAATTGACGATTTAAGAATATATGTCAGATTATCACCATGACCATTCTCAATGTTGCAAATTTTACACGCGTGCAAAAAAGGACGAGGGTTGAAAAAATAATTTTCATTTGTTTTCTTCTCTTACATCTATCTCTCTTTCTCCTCATTGTTTTTTAATGTAAGTAAAACGTATTTAATATTTGGCGCATACCTTGCAAAAAATGTATTCGGAGATATAGAAGCGGCCAATGACGTGGATTGATTGTTTGAAGAAAAAGATAGAAAAAAAAATAATCAGAATCATAATGTTTACAAAGTGACTTACAATTTGCTGTGATTAAACGATTAGGAAACAAAATAATTGGTTACAAAAACTATCAACTAAAGGTGGGAAACGAACCCACGACCATTCGGCCCGGAGGCGGAAGCGCTGCCGCTGGGCCAGTCGTCTCTCTGTGCTGAAGGTGCAGTCAGATTGGCACTTAAACGTGCGCGCACAGTGGACCAGACTTGAGCGCGTGGCTGACGCGAAAAAACGGCAACTTTAAAAATTCATAACTCAAAAACGGCTGGGCATTGGCACCTAAAAAAAAATACGGGTTCTTATATTAACCTATTCTACCTCTCTGCCAAATTTGAACCCGATCTGAGGTGGACAATCCGTAGCCTCCCCTTGTTAGAGGCTATAGTCCTTTTTTTGGGCTAGTACATCAAAATCTGTCGAGATTTTTCGCTTGATCAGTGTGGTACATAGCACACCAATTAAAACACATCAAGAACCCAGGACCAATCAGCTTGTGAAAGATCAACAAATTTTCCTCTCAAGAATGCTGCAATTTACAGGAAATTTTTCCTTCTAATATGACCCTACAATAAGGTAGGAATGTTGCAGAACGATAGTACAACAGAAAATTCTGGGCAGTAGTAAAAGAGCAGATAAATATCGGAATAAAGTCTTTGTGGCACCATCTACATTTAAATTCAAGGTAGGAGAATAACGCATTTGCACTATCCAAAATCTTTCACACGACTGTGGCAATAATGCCAAAGGGTACCAGATTGGTACCATTTTTGCTTACACTAGCTTTCAACAATACTGCTGCAAAACTGTTGCAGTTGCAAGGTGGGATAGCACAAAAAAAATTACACAAAAATTCCAAAACAAAGGCAAAAATTGATTACATCCAGGCTACCTTGCAAAACAATTAAAGAAGGAACAAAAAGCTTGAGAATACGTGCAGACCTTATCAAGCATAGATTCTGACACATGAGGCAAAAATTTTGGGCTTATGCAAATTTTTTTAAGTCATTTTCTTTAGATTCAAATACAGTAAAAACAGATTGAACTGAAAGAACATCAGCTTAACTGCAATTGATCCCACATCTCTCACGAGAGAGGGAAAAACAAATCATCCAATACTTTATTTATCTGGACAAATAGCTCAAATACAGATACAGGCAAACTATGTTCTTAGAAAAAAATTTGAACATAGATAAACTTAAAAATATGCAAATACTTTAAGGCTTTATAAAACTAAAATACAAATATTAAATTTCAATTCGAATATAAATACACAGGCACTTTGATAATCATTCAAGCACTGACTGGTGGTCTAAAAATTCAAATTCTAAAGTGCATTTAAGCAATGATTGAAACCTTCTAAACCCCTTCACATTTCGTATGATTTTTACACCCTGTATTGAACTATTTTACTCCATTCCCAAATCTTCACTTTAACAGAATATTTATGTAATCTACAAAATAAAATTGAATCACAGAGCGCTAGATTCAGGTACAAAAAGTCACTGCTAATCATTATTGCAGAGATTTTAACTGACAAATGAAATTACTGATTGAGAATAGATACATCAATAATGATTTGTGAAAGTTATCACAAAAGATTATTGATGAGATGAGAACTCACGAGCTAATGAAGTAAAACCTAAGGCTAGTAAAATTATGTCTTAAATTATGCAATACTTAAGGCAATACAAGTTTTGTCCTCTTTTTGATTAAAGATGTTAAAAAGAAAACAGCTTAAATGATAAAATGATTCATAGAAAGATTTTAATAAAGAAGTTCAAATTACCATTAAAAGTCCTTGGGACGAGTAATTCAAAGTATGTAGTTCTGATTTTGCACCATGTTACTACACACATTTTCATAAGATTGCATAGTCTCTAAAAAAATCTTGCCAATTATTGGAGAGTTTGTACCACAAGTAATTAAAAAATTAAATGATGCCCAAATTCTTTGCTTTAGTGGTTGTACGTTTTAGAGATATTTTGAAATTTCAGCCATAATCCGATAAAGAAAAAAGAAATTTAAAAAACACTTACAGCTTGACTAAACTCATGAGGCATTGTCACTTAAGAGACCATGATATCATCAACACTCCCATATGAGGGATGCAAATACAGGTTGGAAAGGTGAGGGGTCGAGGATCAAATACATGCGACAAAATACTGGAAGAGACGCGGTCGCTGAATCAGTAGCATAAGCTAAATCATTCAAAACTAAAAATAATATCTACAACAAATACCTAACAATTGTTAAAACATTTACAATCACAGCTCATGATACTTTTTGCAGTATAAATCTACCAAAATTTACATTTTTTTTTCTCTGCACAACTAACTATTTAATACATACATAAGTATATTTTCCTTTTTGGTTCTGAACTTGAGTAATGAAATTCAGGCCGTCCATTGTATCTTTTAATTCAGAGAATCTGGAATGTTTCAAGTCTTACAGTAAACAGTAACAACACACATACGGACATACCCTTTCACAATACACTCATGCACACTCACACATTAACAAGTACACCTACAATGCACCCTGAAAATAGAGGCAATTGGAGTAAGAATTATTTCACTGTTGTCCAACTTATGTGAGCAGAACAAAAGATGATAATTTTTCAAAAACTCGACCTCATTGTTGTAAGTTCAATTCTATCCACATCGTCAGTATTTTTATTGTTTGACCGATGACTTTCGTCTTGAGTAAAAGGAAAGTTTTACTAATTGATTGGATACTTCAGTGAACCTACCTTCTGGTGATTGAATGTTGATTAAAAAATATGTAAGGCACAGAAACTTATTACAAATGGAAAATAGAAACTTGATGTTTAAAACTTAAATTGAAACTTGAAACTACCTCTCTTGTTTTCTCTTATCTTTTTCTCAGTTCGCAAAGTCACTTACAGAGCACATTCACACACCACCATAAATATACCATTTCCTCCACTCTGAGAAAGTCTTATCACTTAAATGGCAAGTACGAATAATACATAATTATATGTTCATTATTATACATTTGGCACAGGCACTAAAAACAAATATTTTCATCCCGGCACAATCATCACATCACTCACATCAATCAGTTTGATAGATTTGAGTAGAAGACTAGCAACGGGAGACAACATCACCTGATTCAGCAGGTGAAGGTTAGCTGTATGGAATTTTGAGTAAAATAAAAAGTTCAAATGCAAAATGTGATTTTGTATGATATCATCAAAAATACTGAAACTGATCAAAGAGTTTGATAAAGTTTTCTATAGTTTGTTTGAAACAATATTCAAACTGTGCTACCTCATTCTCAGTATGGTATGGCATGAATTAAAACGACAATTAGTCATTGACTACAATTCAATGAATACAAATTCTTCAACAAGGTTTAGCCAACTAATGGATTTGTAAACATTTTTTAGAGTGCTGGCAAGAATCTCAGTTGGAAAGAAATTGGTGCGGACATAGAAATCGAGCCTGCTGACAGCCGTACCACTGGTTTTGCTCTTGTTACAGCACTTCAGGTTGGCACAGCCAGCCAGTCCTGATTTGAGGCTCGAACACTTGGAGCTTCCTTGTAAATCGAAATACCGAACCCTGGTGGGAGACGCACCGACAGCGCGCCCCAGGCCCTCTATCGTCTGACTTGCTGAGCTTTTTCATAGTACGCTAAAAAATGTGTACACAATCATTATTTGGCTAAACCTCGTTAATCAATTTGTATGCATGAATTTAAACTTACTTCATATTATATAGCACGAATTCTTTGCCCGAATGACGACAGTTTATTCACTGAGAGGTATTAAAAATCAAACATATAGAATTTGCACTTAAATCCTCACTTAATTTGGCGGAAATAAGATTGAACCATTGAGGTTCTGCACTACAAGAAGGCAAAAACTATCGCTGTACCCTAGGATTAATAGGGTATCGAATAATAGGAGTTATTATAACGCCTCAGATTGGACACTTGATGACTTGACTGCCATTTAATGCTCAATGTATTGTAATACTCATACATTTCAAATTTTTGAGATTAAGAAATATTGTTTCTCTTGTAGAGGAGCTAAATCATCTAATTATTTTACCAAAAGGAAGAAGAGAGGCTTCCACAATGAAAAACTTAATTTCCCATCCTTCTTTCAGGTCATGGTAGAATAATTAGCCAAAGTTTGTAAGAATAAAGTACAGAAAATGGGAGATAGAGACTTCCGCATTGCAAAATCTTTTGTAATAATTACAAAAGCCTCTAATACTGTTGAAAATACTTAGTCCACATGAATAAAACTCATCTGAAACTTAGCTGTTGAAAATCCGGGCACTTAACAAATAACATTAAAGAACTTTCCTTACTCATAATGGAGTTAATTATTGAAAATAGCACCAAAAAATTCCAAGTAAGAAAATAGTTCCAGGAGTACTGCTGTTCACAGGATGTAAACAGCAACAAACACGGACATCCTCAACAAAAATTAAGTCTTAGGAGGCATCAGTCGAAGAAGGAGAAAAGGAGTTTTGAAAAGGATGACGGTCTAAAACCGAGCCAAATATCTTGATAGGAGCAAAAACAGAGATCGTTTAATAATCTGAGAGAATACTCTCCTCCCCGCGGTGTTTTTCTATGTTACCGCTCAGCGTTGGGTCTGGTCTTCTCCTCTTGAAGAATCCGATTTTAGCGAGGCAATACGTCAGTAGAATAAGGAGAATCAGACCAGCTAGAATTGCTATGACTATTATCCACAGTGGCACCGGTTCAGCAACTTGCTGCTCAAGTAGATCAACTTTGGCCAGAGTTTCCACCTAATTTTAACAGACAAGAAATAGAGATAAAACTCCCTCTACTGAAATAAAAAATCAACAGAGCAACACAAAAATAATAAATTCCTCACTTTTATTGTACAATCAAAACAATTTATCATTATTTTGTTTTTGTTTTTACTACTTCAAGTAGCCCACAAGGGCTACTCCTTGCCTTAAGTCCCGTCCCCTCACCGTCCCTACAACCAATCCCAGGCAACCATTGTTTGAGACCATCCAACTCGGGTTGCCTGGCCGGGAATCGAACCGGGGACCTCCCGATCATAGAGCTAGCGCTACAACCACTACACCATAGGAGGCCGACAGCGGCCTTATGTCCGGTCCACAGATAAAGAAAAAAATAATTATATATTTTTTTTACATAGGTATATCAAAGTTAGTTAATGTGAAAAAAAAAATTATACAAAACTTCCGAGGCATATCACTTTAAATTTTACTTTTCAAGAGTTGAAATGTAAGAGTTTGCCCACAGAGGAACGTACTGTGAAATAGGTCTTTGCTTTGAAAATCAACTACATCGCATCAATGCATTTTTAGAAATGCACTGTCATATTAGTGTGTTGATCTGGAACCCGCATGCATTTGTTAGTTAGGCTTCGCTTTACTAAATCATTGCGCAATTGTTTTTGCCTTCCCTCGGCAGTTCTTTTAAAGACAAAAAACTACTTTAAAATTTGAAATATTGTTTGGCAATGGCCATCTATTGAGTGAAAAACACACCTGAGCGACATCATCACTGGTATTCTGATGGATTATTGAAGACGCGGGTATGTGTATCCGTGCTCTGGAGGCTATTCGAACAAAATCAACGCTGGAGTAATCTTCAATTAAACTGGAATTCCATAACCTACCAAAAAAAAAGAACACTTTTATTGGACAGCAGTACATTAAGATAGCATATTTAATAGATATAATCATGCAGTAGCTAAAGAAAAGGAAAAAATCTAAGTGGTCAATGATTGATTTCTTCTCAAACTCCCAGACATAGGAACACATACATGGCTAATATTGATTTTTGGTCTTTGATAAACTTTCAAAGATCTAGTAAAGCTTGAAAGTATGCCACTGTTCCAAAGAGAAGAACAAAATCAAACCATCAATCAATTTATCATCAATTCGAAAGTCACAAGTCTAAATTTTGTCTGTTAGTGGTTCTTCTTCTTTTTTTCAGCTGCAGAGAAAAATTTCTGTACCTGAAAAATAGGTATTTCAGTATGTCTTAAAAATTTTGAATTTTGTTGATCATGGAGGAATAAAAAATTGGAGTCTGTAAAAGTAGCTTCCAAAAGATATTAATTATTCCCATTGATCAATTGTCCGTTCCTTTAAAATTCAAATAATTACTACTGTAAATTACATGCATTCAACCTATGGACCTGGCTTTGATGAAGACTGTTGCTTCTTGATTCTGCTGAAGACTGTAGACAACGCATTTGAATTTTATGCATTCTGCGTTACCAAGAGCACAATTCTGAAACAAGGGGCAAAAATATTATTTTAAAAATGTTAGTTGGACATCTGCACTTTGTTTGCAATATATTTATCTTCTTCCTTTATACATGTGCGAGGATACACATTTAATTTTCTTTAAGCCTTGAAATCATGAAAAAACAGGAATTTGCTCAGAAAAAGTTTCCATAAAGATGTCTATTAAAGGTGATTTGTCCTAAAGCCCTCTTGTGGTTGAACACAAGTGAAATAAATTGCATCTATGAGGTGGAAAATTGGGGAAATCTTTGAGCTCTCATCTAAAAATATTGCGAAAGTCTCTAGATTTGAAACAGGAATCATTTACCACAAAAAAGAGAAAGAAAGGAAAACTTGAAGAGATGGAAACAGGATTTGGTTTCGTAAAAATATCTTATTTGAAACAGCTATCGATTCTTGTAGTCAGTGTGATACTTTTTTCGAAATTATATTTTGGTTTAATTCTTTTGAAACGTAGGTAACTTTATTGGTGTTGACACTGCGAACTCATGATGTTGCAGCAGTCTACAGAATCATGCAGGACGCCAGTGCAAGGACATGTTCAGACGGCGCAGCAGGCTGGTCACTGGGCAGTGCTTCGAAAGGCTCATCGGGGAGTGCCGAAATATTTATTTTAAAAAAAAATGGTACCTCTTAACAGTAAATCCTTATGACTACAGCACCATTTTATCTAAAAACCTCAAATTTCCGTTTAAATGACCAAAAAATTATATCAAAACTTTTTCATGTGGGCAAAGTCAAAAATAAAAATCTTGAAATTTAGATAAATTGCGGAAATTGCGTCTTGAAAGAAAAATTTGCAATTTGATTTTGGAACAAGGGGGTTATCACTAGAGTTGGTATCTGAGTCCTATCTCAATATTACAATATTCCAAAATATTCGAATTTAAAATGCAATCGGTGACTAAAGATTCTTCAGGTCCCTAGCTACCAATGGCAAATTAGAACAACAAATTCCAACTCAGTAGGGGCAAAGCTATGTTCTAATATTCCTCGCTCATCTGCCTCATTCATTGATATGACCTGCCTTTTTTCATGATCACTCGACATTTCAAAATTTTCAGGTGAAGCTTGCAAGTATTAATAAAAACTCTTCGGAACTTACCAAATTCACAAAACTATGAGCTTTGCCATCCTTGTCAACGTACATTTCAGGAGGAGAAATTTCATCATAGGATCTCCTTATTCTGTTCATGGATCTATCATACATAGCAACTTTTGATGCATTGTACATAGGCACTGGAGTGGTGTATACTATCGAGGAGGGAATGCGTGAGTAGGTTGAAAGTCGAGAGACAGAATCAAGGGGGGATTCTGTCAAACCTGGGCGGTGAGTGAGTCCTCGTGGATTGACTTGCCCTGGTGCCATGAAGCACTCTCCACCACTAAGAGCTAAAATGAAAAGAGAGAGGAGCAAATTAAAAAAATAGAAATAGGAATAGAGACATAAGTTGCCGCACATGCTACCAATTGGTCTTTAAGCTTATATTTCAAAGCCAACAACTGGTCTTGCTGAAACGCACAGGGGACACTTATGGGCTAGAAGTTGGAGGGATAGCAGAATCCTATAATGTATTGAAAGTTCCTTGTGGATAAGGAAGTTGTATCGGTTAGTTTGATGACCATGCCACCGGACACAAATCTCTGCTCCACGGTCCAACAAGAGCAAGAAAACTGCCCCATCGCCGCTTTTGCATCTGATAAGATGTGGTAGAAATTATTTCAACACAATTATCACTCATGATATGAACGCAGGTGGCGCTAAATTAAAAAATATAAATAAATAAAAATAAATAAATAATAGAGACAGTTTGCATCTAAAGGAAAAAGGGTTTAAAGCATTTTAGAATTGGCAAAATTCTGAATGTTGGGATTGCAAAGCTGCACATTTTGATGCAGTAAACATGGTCATAGAAGTAGTGTATATTATGAAAGCATCTACAAATTTGAAACACTTAGCAAGCTGAACTAAACAGTAGCCTTGCTGTATAAAATGTACGAAGTCGGAAGAAATTCAAGTGGATGTATAATGCTGCCAAAATGTAATTGTCTCAGTGGTATGATACTTTATGTTTGCTCATGTGTCCAATTATCATGTTATCTTACTTAACATTTCATGCCTAAAACTAGGAGAGGAAATTTCTTAGAAAATAGATAATCGACGATTGCTTATGCAATCACACATATTAAAAACGTATAAATATAATTCTTTACAGTAATTTAGTCACCTTCAATGTGTGGTTTTTCCTGGATATACAACAAACATCTCCCATTCTGGGAGTAAGTAAGTTTGTGTGGCCATTCAATATGGATCTCCAAGTTTGGCACCCTCCATGGTCCAGCATTAAATACTTGATACGTGTGGATAACTCGCGATCCTATGTCATCCAAGTACTTAATACTTGAATCTTCGCGAGTTTGTCCTCCGTAAAAAACTTGCTCAGGGCGTGCCAACCTGCGAAAAAGAAAGATATGATAAATGTGCCTAAATATTTAAAAACCAAAATCTAGCTTAGATGGTTCTGTAAACTTACAGATAATATTTCACATTTTTTGTTGCTCGAACTGTCCCAACTTACTCAATAATAGACTGCTTTCTCCTATTATAGAGTTCCGTTTTTAATCTCGATGAATGATGATGAATAACGCTGAAATGAGTGGAGTTCAAGAGGGGCTGAAATGTTATTTAACTGATCTAAAATACCATTTCAGTTAGGATTTCAGTCATAAAGAAAAATGATGCGGTGATTAGCAGAAAATAGAGATTAAAATAATTTTAGGATAAATTTCACAAAAGCATAGAAAGTTGCGAAGAAAAATTATTGGTGGGTGTGACTCAAAAATGATTTTAAGAGCAAATTTTGATACAGAAACTTCCAAGAGTGAAAGTATTGAATAGTAAGATGTGTGGCTCATTTGGAATAGGATAAAAATAGTAATATCTTGAAGTGGATTTTTATATTGATACACAAATAACTTTAAATTGACTGGTAAATACAAGGGGAAGAAATTAAACATATTAGAGCTGAGTTTAGTTAGAGCTTACCCTTTTAAAGAAAGTTCTGCTCGTTTGGTGACTTGTGCCCTTAAATTCATGGGACCTTGAGGGTTTTTCTGTTGAGACGTAGAGTTTGCGAACACAACAAAATCCAGGGCTGTTTCAGAATCCGACAAACCTTTGGGATCAAACCGTAGCTGTACATTAACGCCAGGGCCTTTATTTAAGGGGTTGCCAAGATTGCAGGCCACCATTGTGCTGTTGATAGGATTGCAGGTTAACTGTTTACCCTAGAAAAATGAAACAAGTTTGTTTAAAACTTACTGGATTCGATCAAAAGGTTTGGATGAAAAACAGAGTTTCGAGCCGACGCAAAAACTACCTACAAGAAGTCACAAATTTGGTAAGAAAACAATACCGCCTAAAAGCAATTTCAAGCATTTTACAGATTTTTGTCCTATGCTAGCTTGCTAAAAAAAAAAATTTGCAGACCGTTAATATAGGCCATAAAACTGCTCGATCCAAGGATATTTTGATTAAAAATTATAATAAAGATATCCATTTCACACCGCGAATGAATTATCTTGGCTGACTTGGTATTTAGCAAAAAATTGAGTTGGTTGGTACTGTTCCATAGGATTAGTCAAAAATGAAAAGATTAAAGAGAGAAAAGGTAATAAAAATTTAAAAGAGATTTTTTAACGATGAACAAAGTTGCAAACCTGCACAATAACACACCTGGGTCTACAGACTGAGGGAAGTGTACTATGCATTTTCAAGTTGCACCCTTGCTCCACTTTTCTCGATTTAATTACAAAATACATGGGGTTTCCCCGGGAATATCCTTCTATCTCATCATTAGAATAAAGTTTTGATTATCCTTTAGCACGAAAGACTAGGCGCCGAATTTTAAGAAATTCAGCTCTGGCTAGATTTTGAGATTCTTTCACATGGTGTTCTTTACAATCTTCTGAGAAAGATGAGCTTTCAAAATCGCACTTTCTACTTGCCATTTCTCAGGAATTTGGGGCTGAAAAGTGTGTTTTTAAGCAATTTTACATGCCGCATTGATGAGTGGAAATTTGTTGCGGAAGACAAGGAACGAGGAGCTTAAGCTCCTTGTTCCATGTCTTGCGCCAGTTGGGGAAATACGACAGCAAATCAACTCTTTCTAAAACAAAAAGTTTGTATCTTCGAAACAGCGACAGTGCTACCTCTCTGTATGATAAAATATGTTGCATTGCCGGCAAATGCACATTTGAGACCTGATTTTTCCAGATTGGCACATACAAAGTTTGATTTTAAAAGCTCATCTCTTATGGCAGATCTCAAGAGACAAAAAATTTCGAAATTTAGCCGGTAGCAAATATTTTGGTATTCCATATGCATCCTTCATTAGTGTCCTCCTTCACTGCAATGCCATCCCAAGGAAACTCTGGAAAAGCTAGTTTCATTGATGCCAGGTTACAATCAAATATGTATTTTAAGGGTAGGTTAAAATGAGGGTTAGTGAAAATGGTAACTAATGAATTGAGAGAATTAAAAATAATGAGAGATTGATTAGGACTAAATACAAAACATTAGCAGTGAGTAAATTGCGAAAAAAATTTGAAAACACACAGCATCCTCCAAAATGTTTCTTTACACTTACTAAATATCTAAATATCTGAGTCTCATTAAATTCATCACTTTCAGAGTAGGTGCCCTAAAAAAAGAACACTGTTATTATTAATTTTATGATCATTATCATAAGCCCGAGTGACGACTAATATTCTTAAAGACAACGCCTAAATCAACAGGAAAAGAGTCTACAGTAAGACCTTGATTCATTGGATCCCAATGTGATGGATCCTGCTATTTAACGGATCGATCTTCCGGTCCCTTCAAGATATTCAGGCTGCTTGATTTAACAGATTGATTCATCAGTCCTCTAAAATCCTAGAAATCAAGGTCTTACTGTAGTTTTAAACACAAATATCAAAAGGATAAATGGATATAGAGTTCTTCATATGGTCCTGAAGTTGCAATGGTCCTCTCTACAAAGAGGAAGAAAAAATTACAGCAAAAGCCTAGCCTCGTTTCTTAGGAACTTATATTGGGACGATATTTAAAAGCTGCGTTAATTCAACTTACAGCTGCCCATCATGAGCAACATATTGATCGAGACTTCGATACAACAGGATTTTGATATAAATTTCAAAATAACTTATACATCAATAGATTTTACAATTACAGTCATTTTTGAGGAGTTTAGTTACGAACAAAAGAAATGTCCTTAATAATATTAAAAACATCTTCCTTTAATTTGTGTTTGTTTAAGGTATTATGTATTTGTATTCTTTTATTTTGTTTACTTTTATTTATAATACTTATTTTAATACTCATTCATTCTTTCATTTAATATCATGTATATATTTCATAATAAAAATGAACACATGAGGAAGGCAGCAAACACACCTCCTTAAAAAGCCACCAATATTGCTGGCAGGTACCTCATTGAATTTTGTTTGGGAATAACAGAAATGGAAATAGAAATGGAAAGACGAGCCGCCGAACCTACTAGCCATAGGTAATTAGTAATAAAATGACAAATACCTTTTGAGCGAAATTACTAGAGCCTGTTTTAGATAAGTTTACCCTTTCCCGATCATTAGTTCAAATTAATTATAATTCATTGCTTGAAAAGGGAATACTTTCCTAAAGCAAGCTCTCCCCTAGGTATTAGCATTTTCATTGTTCAGAGTGTCTATTGGTACCTTGTCATTCAAATTCCTTTCTTATTTGGTCCCTATCCTTTGCTTTTTTCTTATTATCCCAAAATTCATTTTTTTTGGCGATTCTTAAAAATACTTGCTTTTTCCTTACCTTTTCCTTACTTTTTCCTCACCTCACACGCATTTTTAATGTATTCAGATTGTGGAAGTGGAATGACAAAGGCATAAACCAAAAAACACGAGGAATCGAACCGGGAACATAATAAATGGAAATCGCATACCCTTGAGACTACTTTTTAGAGTTGATCACAAGAATCTCGAATTTCCGTACCTTTTAACGGAAAATCCAGACCTTGTCCGTACTTGCGTACCAACCTTCTGAAATTTAGGCTTTTTCAGTGTATCGTTACATTTTCCGTACAGTAGACACCCTGATGGTTGATATTTACAGACTGGCGTCTAGAAATCTTGAAAGGAAAATTGGAGACTCCTAATTTCAAACTATTATGTATGTACATACAAATAACAAACATACTCTGTGGAGGCATGCAACACTAATAACAATCATCCAGGAACATTCTCATTCATCAATGCTTGTGGGGATAGCTTACAACATATTTGACAGACAAAACAAGAATTTGACAATAATTTTTTGATGATATCGTTGATTAGTAATACCATTTTATCACTGCATGATGAGTTGAATACCTAACAACTTGGCTATTTATTTAACTCATCATACAGTAATAATTTTTGGACTTGGATAGTGACACAAAGTGAAGGCTTAATTTTTTTTTGGAAAAATCCAAAATAAAAAGTATATTAAATTTGGAATTACGATCTCAAAACTGGCGAAACGTAAGTGTTGTTTCATGAGTTTTAAGCTCATCATTTTGAAAGTACTGTATAAGGTTTTAGGGACAGTTTACATCGGCTTGTATGCAAGCTGAGTTTAAGATAGTGTAACCTATCGGTTTCGTTATTATGATAAACAAGGCGACAACAAAAGCTCTTATGGTTACGACAACTGGCTCAACATTAAGCCATTACAATTAATATTAAATGGCGAGATAAGATTGAAATTCCACCTTTTAAACTTTTAGTACACATGAGAAATTGATACTTACATCTTGTTTAATTCTGCCAATGTAACTAAGACTGGGTGAGTGAGAAACAAATAATTGGGCTTCGTAGGCAGACTCGTGTAGATTAGTGACAGAGATATTGACGACAAGTTCTTGCATGGTTCCCAACATCAGCTCATAAATTGAATCATCTGAATCGGCTGAAAAAGTACAGTGATGTTACATTACTGTGAAATTAATTTATTATTTTACCATAGGCAAAAAAGCTCTCAAAACAGTGATAAAAAGAGACTACGAAGAGAAATGTCAAAGTAGCTAAAAATAAAATAAAATTTAATTCCTAAGGTGCTTAAGTTTAGCTGGAGCAATTATAGGTTCTGAGATTTGCTTGGATTAGCTTGAAAACATTCAAGAATGGGCCTATTGCAAACATTTGCTAGAGCAAAAAGAAGAGTTGTTCCTTATGGAAAATGTCTCAAAAATCACGATGAGCACATCGGCGAACTCTGAAATGTACTCCTAACTTCACAATCTGCGTAAGAAATTTGCGTTTTTTTAAACTTCCCACTTAAAAAAGGATGCTGCAGCACAGATGAACACTTCGTTAGAGGAGTCGTTCCATTCAATCCCTACTCAACACGGCCGACGCTTCCGCGCGTAAGTTGAGGGGAGCACGAGGTCAATCAAGGCGGATATCTATCAAAGCAAGAAAAATGTGAATGTAAACACGCCGATTATTATCAGGTGGTTAGAATCATCGTCCCATCACATGTGTTTAGGCAGATTGGCGTCATCTATGTTGAATATTGCGTGGTATCCTTGTGAGCAGGGGTTGGATGGAATGACTCCTCTGACGAAATGTTCACCTGTGCTGTGGTATCGTTTCGGAATTGGGAAGCTCGAAAAAACGCAAATTTCTTACAAAGCAAAATGTGAAGTAAGGAGTGCATTTCAAACTTTGCTGATGTGCTCATCGTGATTTTTGAGACACTTTCTATGAGTAACAAATCTTATTTTTGCTCTAGCAAAAGTTTTCAACAGGCCCATTCAATTTTATAGTATGAAAGAGGCTTAGTGCTGTAATTAAAACTATGACAAAGATAAAGAATGAGAAGAAATTGTCTTAGAAAAATATTCACTCCTCACATATTTAGATTAAAACTATGGTTTTACAGTAATAACGATAAAAAACGTACATACAGTAGCAATAGTTACATTATTGCATTACTTACCTAAATAAGGAAGACGAAGAGAGGCTTCAACAAAAAGTTCACTTTCGCATACATCATTATTACCGCAATCTTTGTGAAACGTGGCCTCGAAAACTTTTGCTGCTTCTTGTTGATTTAAAATCGGGTACTCGCTGAGAGATGGAAGAGGAGATCCGGGTGTTATCAAAGGTGGATCACGTTGTACTAGAGAGTAGGTTAGTTTAAATTTGATAGGCGATTGGATGTCTTTGGTGTTTTCCTGGAAAAGGTAGGCAAATACAGGAGTCCAATCTAGGATTTATGGGTTTGATTAAGTTAAGAGTAAAATAAAATAATTAAGAATCATGATCGATATTATTGAATAACAGTCTCTTGGAGAATTCTTCTAAAAACTTTGAGAGTTCATAATATTTGGAGGATGTGTAGCTAATGACAGTTTATTTTTCATTTGACGAGCTATCAACTTCTGCCACCAATAATATTTAAAATATCTTGATTATTAACATTACAATGAGACACACACACAAACAGACTAATATCATTTGAAGATGAAACTACAGGATTGCGTATCCTAATCAAAGCGCTTCAAAATCTTTGCTCCCATTTAATTTTATCAAGGGAGAACAATCCACAACTAATGCTATACTTTTTCATAGGTTATTCTACGAAGAGGAAAAATTAGGTAACTTCTTGAGAAATGACGGTAAGTATTTTCCCATTTAAAAATAAAGAATGACAGGAAGTCTGTGATGCAGCTAACTGAAATACACATTCTTGCAATATCACCAGAGCCAACATGTTTAATGTCATATTTTACCTTTACAGGCTAGTGAAACATTTAAGTTTGATCCCATTGAGTACATAGAGTCGTAATGTAAATGGGAGAGCTGGTGCCATGTTCTGAGCCCGGTGTGTGCCGAGCTTCGGTCACTTTTTCGAAACATGTCTGATCCAAAATGGCGGTGCGGAATACATGATTAATTCCTATCTTCTTTGACTACATCGGATGGGCAGGTACCTGTGTATTGAAAACAATTGATCATGTATCGAAAAAGTGAATCGGCGTCACACAGGAGTCTCGGAATTCAGGACCTGGAAATTGCTTAAAATTGGCGTCAGATCTCCCAATTACATTACGACTCTATGTACTCTATGTTCGATCCTCATGTGTGAATCCACCAATTTGAATTACTAAATTCATCGAATTATTTACTTAGGAGATCAAATGAGTTTCAGGACGCTAGAAAATTGACAGAATACATCTAGAAAACATACCTTAATATAGGCGGTGTGTTCATCGCAGAATCTATACTCTCCATTCCCCTGAGGAAAAATTTCCGCCTCTTTTTCCAAAACATGTGGCCTCTCAGTGTTGTTTGGATCAAATGTTACTCGCGAGAACTTCCTCTGAAGGTGGAAGGTCTCTGCTTCCAAGCGATACTTCAATGTTAAACCCAGGTTCGGACTTGGATGAGATTCTGTTTTCAAAAGTGAGTCGATGGTGCAACAAGCTTTGAAGGTGAAGCTAGGGCAAAGAAATAAACATGAATTCAGACTAAATTGGGTAGAGTTTGATGAGCTTCTAGCAACATTCTCGGCATTTTGAACTCAGTTATTATAAAGATATCCATTTAAACACTTCTATGGAACTCTTGGATAACTAACATAGGAATATATTAATTTTTACGAATCGCATTAGGCTGCATTCTGCTTCTCTTTCATCCACCATCTAGAGCAATATAAAAATATTAGCAGAGGGGAAATGATAAAATATCTATCAAGTGAAAATATATCATCGGCATGCCAGAGGTTTCTTCATCAGTTGCTTTTTGATAGGCTTGGTTTGTAGTTTTCGATATTGGACTTCATTTTGCGATGAAGCATTGAAGTAACAGAAAATAATTGTAACTTTCTAAGGCGATTTGGGCGAATAATGGTTACTAATGGTTATTATATATATTCTTCTATTTCTTCTTCTCTCTCACTAATGCTTATTATATATATATTCTTCTATTTCTTCTTCTCTCTCACTAATGCTTATTATATATATATTCTTCTATTTCTTCTTCTCTCTCACTAATGCTTATTATAAATATTTTTCTGTCTCTTCTTCTCTCGCTTTTATCAGTCGCTTTATGAAAGGCTTGGTTTGTAGTTTTCGCTATTGGTTTTGCAATGAAGCATTGAAAAGACGGAAAATAATTGTGACTTCTAAGGCGATTTGGGCGAAAACAGTAGCTTTTAGACCATTGGTTTGTTCAAAACTTTTCATTAGGATCATGAGGAGATAATGCAATAAAATTATTGATATCAATGTGGGCACAAAATCCCACAAGCGGTGTGCAGGGTCCTTTAAGAACTAGAAAATGGAGTGTGGTAAAAACATGTAGGTTGAAAATTACCATCCCCCATCACTGGTGAGTGAGGTTTCCCGTTAGGTGCTGAGTCCCAATACAAAATCACCTCAAAATCAGAGGTTACCAACAAACGCACAGAGGATCATTTGGCATGCCTAGCATTCTGATTATGGCAATTCTCAGCGACTGCGAGTCATTAAATGTTGGACAGACTTTGACTTTATTCCGTAAGGATTTTGCACAGGGACACATGTTAAGGAAAATTTGGAGACAAAGAAAGTTGCAAGGGCTTTAGCCTATAAAGGAATTAATTAAAATAATTACCATGTAAGTGGAGAATCAGGATTAGCCTTGCATCCAGCCACATTAGGATCTAGATTTCGCAGGTTTTCTTCCGGCTCAACAGTGGTCAGTAAGCCTACGATGGGGCGAGCCCGGAATAAAAGCACAGAATCAGAGTTATATGCACCAACTAGTAAATCTGGATACCCATTTTGATCTAAATCCAACCCACCACTGAGAGAGTAGCCAAGTGTTGTAATGTGTCGAACTGGCAGTGCTTCAGATCTAATAACCTGGAAAAGGAAGAACACGGTTTATAATATACAATAAACAAAAACAATCCTAATAAAATTTTTTTCCAAAATAGTATATTAGATGGTGTAAAAACTACCTTTTGCGTTCTGTCATAGCTTTATTTACTCTATTTGATGCGTTATTGTTGGGATTTTGTAGTGCTTAATACATGCTATCTCATTTTAATGAGTTAGTTGCGCTAGTCAAAGAATCATGTTTGGATGATTTTAGATGATGGATCAGCAAAAAATAATGCGCTCTATAAAAACATCAAGTTCCTTGTCTAACATTGGCAGCGATATCACTCTTCAAGAGAAACGGCGTACGACATCATGCAACGCAGGGGTGCATATATTGGTTTCTTCCATCTAGGTTCTACCCGTAGTATAAGTTGGACAACCACAGTGCCAATATGTTATTTGATGAATTTAAGTTGAAAGAGAACAAATAACACTGCGGTGGATGCCTTTATATACTGCCTTCTTCGAATGGCAATACTTCCCTCCACATAGGACGCAAAGACTAGGCGTTTGGACAGATTTTATTAATATTTGCTAAATTGCAAACAAAAGCCATTCAAATATGATTCTATGAATACCGCAACTGAAATGTTGTTGACACCCAATGTAGGTAACCAAATATTCAATGTATATTCGTTATCTTGGAGACAAAAAAAACTCGAACAAATTAGAATCAAAACTTTACATGCACAATATGCTATAAATGAAAAGTAATTTTTAATAATTAGTATGTTTGATTTCAAGTCTTTCTCCACTTGAATTTTTTGAATAATTTTTCAAGATCATTCAACTCAGTGCCAGGAAAAAAATCTTCTGAAATAATTTTTCATTCCATCAATACAAAGATTTTCATCCTGTCACCTGAACATAAAAGTTATAGAAGATCCAAAACTTACTTGAGAAGGTTCCGTTATCAGACCATTCTTGGAACCAAGATAAATGTAAATGACACCATCATTTTCGTAAGGAGCTCCGACTGCAATGTCAGTAAAACCATCTTTATTGAGATCTCCCAATGAGGAAAGTGCAAGGCCGAACCTGAAATCAAAATTCAAACCATATTCTCATGATAAATCTTACAAAGTATCGAAATTTGAATGGGAACAATCCTAAGCTGAACATTCCTAAACCTGCACTTTTGACCGACTCTTTACAATATGATAAATATAACTACTCTTTAAAGTTTGCTTATTACAGCTTGATTTTCTTTTACAGATGCATAAGGATGAAAACACAAATCTATGCTACCTATCAATAATTCTTCAATGAATAAAGTCACCTTCGATTTAAAAATATTCTGTATTACAAACTTTGCAACACCAGGAATATTGCGATTTTATAAAAAATGGCAAAATAAAAATTCTAGCCTTTATGAAAAGAAAAGAAAGAAGAAAGAACTAAACGGATAAGACAAGTGTGACCATTCAGAAGAGTCTTGATGTCTTTGAAGTTCATTGGCTCATTGGTACCATTATGTGCAACAAACAATTGAGCCAAAACAACTTATAATTGCAGACCCCAAGCGTTAAGAAGTGAACAATGTGTGATAATTTCATTCAGGAAAAGGCGTTATCTATTGTCTAACCATAGCTCAAATACGGGATTTTCAACCACTCACTAAAACTTCTCTCCTTAAAAATTTGACTTAGAAATGAAAACAAGTGCTCTGTTTTCTGGGTACAGTTGTAAATTGTGATCTTCAAATTTGACGTAAGATAAGATCTAAAGGTCTTAAGAGGAAAAAAATAACTGTTTTTTTTCTTCAAGAAAATCGAAGGAACTTCAGCTTAAATAATCGGGAGTGCTAGTTTAAAAGAATTGTGTTTTGCACGTATTGTGGATCCTCACCTTGATTCTGGCTTGCCTGTCATTTTAATTGATGGCTGGCTATCAAAACGGGTTCTAGGGTTTCGATCTGGATTGTTTAAGTAGACATAAACAGCTCCACCAGAGTCTCTTCCGAAATAAAATGGAGCACCTACAATGAGATCAGGTTCGCTGCAAAACAAAGAAAAAATATTTACGTGTAAAATGGAACTGAATAGAAAGATTAACATGTTCAATTAACAATTTTTCATCGAGTATGTCAATTAATTATGGAGATGTGTCGATTAAATTGATGGATTTTGAATCAAAATAAGTGAAGTTTGTTAGTTCTCCTTTCCATTCTTGAATGTACGACACATTACTAACTTGCTGGAAGGATAGTTAAGAACATCGAATTTGGGCTAGAAATTTAGTTTACTTTTTACTTACATACTTAATGAATGCCATCGATCCACTTTAAAACTTCCAAAATCACCAAAAGGAAACAGATTATCTACATTACAATATGGACAGCAATGACTGTGTGTAACTGAAAAGATTCCCCGAACTGTCTTTACTGAACAACACTTTTTGTCATCTTCCCTGTATTTGGGTGCTGTCAAAGCTATTTAAGCTTCAACCTGATATGTCTCCGTGGTAACAGAGTTCTATATACATACGCATTGTAATGCTATAAACCCGTGTGAATAAAGTCATATCCACAGCATTATTATGAATATTATTATTATGAAAGTGAATAGTTATTCAATAGTTCTGATTGTTGCTAAATGTACGCAACAGGTGCCATTCCATTCAAAATTGGACAATTTGCTTTCAAAAAAGGTGCGAATGCCAAGAATCAATGATTTCTGGAAGTTGTTGTAGATTCAGAAAACCAAAGATGAAAAGGGTTTGGTACTAGCGCCATTATACAAAAAGACTGTTCAAAAAAAATCATGATTCTAACTGTGGCTCCTGATTTAGAGAAGCTCAATTTAATTTTAAGGTTACCTAAGTATGCTATCAGAGTTCAACTTTTCGGATAAAATTTTATGAAAATAAAGAGAAAAATGGATTTTGTATATTAATCAGATTTAAATTCATTGTCAGAGTACTCTCAATTTCCTCCTCAATTTGAAAAATGACTTACTCGTCTCCATTCACATCTGCGGCAGCGATTTCGTATCCAAAGCTTGATGCAAATTGATCTCCATTCAAAATTAACCTGACATTCATTGGGTTGATGAGGAGGCCAGCACGCGTGAACAAGACAACCTGACCAGTGCCATTGGCACGAGGAGCTCCAGCCGCATATCCCATTGGGTTTGCACTAGGACCAAAAAATGGAGCTGCAGTTGCTGACATTCCTAAAAAAGAATAAAAAACTATGGTTATTCAACCTACTCACTTGTCCTTACTTTTCCGGTTTCCATGGTCAGAAGTCCGCTCGAAGAATATAACCAAGAGAAAGGCTAACTTTTCAAATTGATAGTTCTCTCGTCCTAAGTTTATCCCATTTTCCACTTTTTCTATTCATCCTGTTCTTTTTCTAAGTTGGCTTTTAGGTTGCAAGACAGGAAAAACTTCAGCATTTAAACACTTCAAATGGCAAAAACTTCTTATTTTCACCTTCTTTGCTGTAATAAGTCAAAATTGTCTGTCCTCTCAGGGTTTTCCCCCGAAGTCTATTTGTTCACAATTGTCTTCCAGAAATATTGAATTCCCGAAGTTTTCATGGTTTCTTTTGATGCTGAGAACCCTGCTACCTCTCATTAAGTCTACTTTCGGACTCCTACAAATTCTACAATTGAGGCACTAGATGCGAAAAGGGCACTTCTTGGTTGCAGTGTTTCAGAGTCTCCTCTAATATTTCATTCATTGTAAGGAAAGTGAATGCATCCTGCATCCATTCCACTAGAAAACTTACTGAATATTCCTTATGATTCCACAATTTTCTATGGAAAGAATTCTGGAAAAATCACTTATTAGAGTCTCCTCCAAGGGATTTACAGCAACAGAGATTCTGAAACACTGCAACCGAGAAGTGCCCTTTTCGCATCCAATGCATCTCAATTTTGAAGACACACTGAAACAACAAACTTTATGGGAATGTAGAGGAGTCAGCTAAAGAAGGTCTCATTTATTAATTAAAAATTGATGGACAAACATAAAAACCAACATAAATTGGAAGGGTAATCTCCATTACAAACGAAATAATCCTTTTATACCGGTACCTTGTAAAGCCCATAAAAATGAAATGACAGTTTTTCTCCTAAAAGAGGTTCAAAGCCGCTAGGATTTCTATTGTAAAGTCTCTGTCAGATACCAGATCCACTTTCTTCTTTTACTGTTCTGGAAGTTACTTGAGTCGGCAGATAGTATCATCTCTTTCCAGGGTAGATTCTCATTTCACGAGGCAAGATGTTCTAGTAAACCGATATGTAAACGGGAAGTCCGACAACATCTCCACAGCTCTTTCCTTCTCAATTCAATCTTTTAAGGCTGAAATGCTTCAGTTATATTTTTTTTTATTATTAAAATATGATCCTTTCAGCGTTAAAAATTAAGTTCACTCATTTGGCGGCGATATAGCTCTTCATAATACACAGCGTACGACATCATGCACCGCAGGGGTGCATATAGTAGACATGTAGAAATTAAAAATTCCTATGTTGACATGAGGCCAAAGGGTCTCTTTTTATATTTTTCATTCCCTTTTCTGATACAAAAACGGTCTTATGACAAAGATCATAATTAACTGCTCCTAGAAAAAAAAGGACGTATTTATGCTAAATGGAATTACGTGCATGTGGGAAGATGGTGTGTGCTCGTTGATGGTTGGGCCATAAGAATGAATGGGAAATATAAAGCGTCAATGACGTTGGCGGCAACAAAGCTGTCCCCATTTTCGCTCTTCCTCAACTTTAACTCATGAGCCCTGTCCACAACGCTCTTGTCACATGCCAACGGCTCACAAGTTAGCGCTCAGTTCCTTTAGATTTAAGGTCAAATCCCACTTTTCCATTTTCTCAAAAGGAACTATATCCACTGACCACATTGTTCCTTATCCAGCTTCCACAAGCACACCCCATCTTTCCACTTGCGCGTAGTTCCTTTCAGCATAAAAACGTCCAAATTACTTAAGAGGAAAAGGAAGTTTGGGAACTTTGATAATTGCACTTACCGAGATAGCTGTACAATTCAACTGGACTTGTATCATCTGAGATTGGTCCATAGTAAAATGTTTTATCTCGAAGCAAGTAATCATCCGAAACATTGACCACGAATACTGTTCCTCGCCATGTTCTGCTTCCTGGTGTGCCAATCACTGCTGTGTCATCTTCTAGGAGAACAGCACTGGTTCCTGCTTGACAGTACTCATACTCCAGCCTGTGAAAAGAAATATGATAGAGATATTAAGTGAGCTAATTCTCTTTTTTAGAGGTATATTTCTAAAAGTAACAATGGGCCTGATGCAAACTTTTGATAGAGCAAAAATAAGAGTTGTTTCTATCAATAAGTGTCTCAAAAATGACAATGAGCGCATTGGCAAAGTTTGAAATGCACTCCTAAATTTACATTCTGCACAAGAAATTTGCGTTTTTTTGAGCTTTCCGCTTCAAAAACGCTATTACAGCGCAGTGAACATTTCGTTAGAGGAGACGTTCCATCCAACCCTTTCGCAAAAGCAATACCCAACATAGCCGACGCTTCCATGTGCAAATCGCAATCGGGAGCACATGGTCAACCAAAGCTGATCTTCATCAACATGAAGAAATCGTGAATGTAAACACGCTGGGTTGTTAGCAAATGTTTAGAAACTTGTCCAGGCACATGAGTTTTGGCAGATTGGTATCGGCCATATTGTATACTAGTCGTTCTGGACGCGCTTTGCGCGTCCGTCACGGCCAGCCAAGGGGCTGCGCCCCCTTGACCCCCGATCACTCGCTACGCGAGTGACATTCGGCTCGCTCCGCGAGCCATTTTTCTCAGTGATTGGACGTTTGATCACTAAGATATATACATTTTGGAGACTCTGGAGGCAAAAATGATTTCGTCACAGAACCTTGTTGCCGGAGCGTGCCATCATTTGCACATGAATACATGTGTGGAGATGAAGCGATGATGGGGATGGATCATTCTTCAAACACGCATTTGACTGGGACATCATCCCATCGGGTGGCGGAAAAAGACAATCCGTGGATCTCCTTCCGCGATTTGACTTGCTGATGTAGCAAAAGTTCATCTTTACCTCTTAAGAAGATTGTCGGTGGCGTAGGGGTCTAAAAACTGCGCAACGATAGTATAGTTCAAGTTCCGAATCCCAATGAGCCCACTCGTGTTTTTTTCTTATACTTTCATCGCATATAAATTTCTCTGATGTTTTTGTTTTATCCTCTCTGATTGGATATTAGTAATCATATCCTCATTTCATTTCCTTTCCCTTTTCTTTTTCCCTTTCTGTAGCATCTGTGTCCATTTACAATTATTATTTTAAAATAGCTTTCCCTTAGTATACAATTGATGCTTCAAACGGAATCAATTGTTTTAATGACATTTTGGCTAAATCGTGGGTTTTCCCAGGCAGGCAGCCTCTCGTCCCTCCCGGACTCTATTGTTGCCAGTTAAGTTGCTTTTTTAGCACTTTTCTCAATTCAAATCCATGTCAAATATTCACATTTATCGCACAATCTGGCAACCTCTCGAGTGAAATAGAAAAAGGTAGAATCGCTGAAAGTCTGAATCCTTCGAAGTTTATATTAATGATTGTGCTATCCTGGTGCACAAGGGTTGGATAGAACGACACCTCTATCAAAATGTTCACCTGTGCTGTATTATCGTCTTTCAAGCGGGAAGCTCAAAAAGAACGCAAAATTTTTACGCAGATTGTGAAGTTAGGAGTGCATTTCAAACTTTGCCAATGCGCTCATCGTGAATTTTGAGACATTTACTAATAGAAACATCTCCTATTTTTACTCTCGTAAAAGTTTGCAGCAGGCCCATTATGAGTAATAAGTTCGAAATTTGCACGGAAATTCACGCCTGCTATACTTTGGCTATGGTTTTCCTGGTTTTACTGGTTTAAAATCTTCCTTGATTTTTTCAAAGAGTTGATAAAAAAAACAACTGTTTAATAAAAAAAAAATTAATAGGTAAACTGATGATTTATTAATTGAACTGAATTTAGCAAAAAATGACGTGAGTTTTCACTTACCCATCAGTTGGCCGACCCTTACACGGCTCCCAACTGTCATCAAATTCAAGATGTTGGCTCAGTGTATAGCAAAGACCCTGACCTTGTCGGTAACCCTCTCCTTTTTTCATATAACGATGAGCACAAACCTGTGAAGAAATGCAATTTAAAAGTTTAATGAACAATAAAAGAGGAACACATGTATCAAGTAAGAAACATAAAACAAAAACCTTATGGAGAGGAATTTGATAAAACTACTCCAAAGAGAGTTATAGCGGCGGCAACTAAAAAAGTTAAAAATCTAAACTCATCTTACTGAGCTTAATTCTTTTACACTATTTTGAGAAATCATTGGCACCTTTTACCTTTGAATTCAAAGTTGGATTGACAGGAGAAAATTCCCTGTCTCGCTATTCCTCTGATTAATTAATTTATTTGTATGGTTTCTGTTTATTCCTCTTCTTCTTTCTTTCATAGAAGAAAACCTCTTAATACTAGGAGCACAAATTTAGGACTTGGCAAGTTCAAAAAATATAGAAAATCATTTGATAGGAAATCGAAAAAACACTTCATTTTCAGGATTTGAGTGGTAATTTTTTTCCAAATTTTTTTGAGGAAATGTCCTTTTTTTTAAAAAATACTATCAGTTTCAAATCAGCTAAGAATCATAATATTCATTTTTAGATTGAATATGACATGCTGTTAATTAGGAATTCCTTAGTAAGATTTATAATACATTCTCGCATGAGAAAGGATTTATTTTTAGTTGAATTCATGTAGAATATTAATTCGGCAATAAATTGTAGGGGTATTAGAAATTTAAAAACATTATGTAACTTACCATGACTTTCCCACCGATACCCTGACTCTGAAGAGACACTCCGAGCCACTGACCGTCCTTAATTTCATCGTCTAAAGGTGGTTCTAAATTTGTTGCATCAATAGCTGGAGAAAATAAATTTATGATAGTTAATTGTACAGTTGACACCACTTGGACACCCATAAAGAAGAGGGCATAGAAAATTGATAGCAACAAAACTTAAAGTGGTCAAGTTGAAAAATTAAGTAAATTGAGGAGGTACAAATATGATTTTAATTTTTGATAAGATTATAACTCTAGAGAATGAGTGAGAGAAGATGGGAGTATAAAAATTGTACGATGAATTAAAGTGCAGAGGAAATATAGAACTCCCGTAATAGCTTTTGTGAAACTGATTCCCACTTAACTCTTTCTTCAAACTTTCGTCTTTACTATTTATTCTAACTTTTTCACATTAATGTTATCATACGATGTTTTTTTAGCAAAATTCTCAGAAAATCATAAGAAACTTTGAAGACTTTTGATAGTGCAATAAAATGTGCTTTGCAGTGGGAAATTTTTTACTATACTGAAAAAACGATTGCAATGGATGTACAGTATAATTTTTTTAGGGAGGGAAAATTGCGAAAACTTGGTTTTGTAGATATATCAGAATAACTTCTGAGGAAAAAAGGGCACAGTAATGGGCACATGAGAATGGGTAGGAAGCTATAAAGGTATTTAAGAATTAAGAAGTAGGAATCTTTGATTGCAAAGATAGAACATTTAGAGGGATCTTAAGAAATAGGAGGTAAAGAAAAAGAAGTTATGAAGAAAAAAAATAAATTATAAAGTGATAAATTAAAACAGGAGTAAGACAATTTTCTGTAAATGGTAGACATTTGTATTTGTATCAAAACTTTTGCAATCAGTATAAAATTAAAATAAAAAATGAGCCAAGTTGGATCAATGAAGGACAAATTTCTTACAAAAGAACCTGCAAACTGATCGCATCTTCAAGAACTCAAAAAAATCTTAAGGATAAAGCATTTTAGCTCAAGAGATAAGCTTTAAAATGTAGCCTCCAAATCGTCATTTATATAAAATAGAATTCACTTGGGCAAAACATAACTGTTGCTTTGAAAAGATATACATAAAACTGAGCTATCAAGATCTCTTCATTGGTATGGCATCAATGACGCGAAAGCTGAATTAAGAGAAAGCAGCTTGGGTACACATTCATAAGCTGTACGGTGCATGCTGCATGGAGATGCATTTTATGTACAATCACGCAAGTGCAAGACAAAATAATTGGTAGAGGCACGAAGTTGTAATGTATCAGAATGAGATGATCCCTTGAAATAGACGCTGGCTAAAAAATGATGTGCTGCATTTGTCAAAAATTTTTCGTTGAATAAGTGCCATTTTGAAAGTGGGAATGGTGATATTTGTGCCGTGATGAATTTGGGACTACAGAAGCTGAAAAATTGAGATAGAATGATAGATGGTGTTGTTAGCTATGTTGAGAAAAACCAACATGCCATATTCCACTTTATGGTACAACAAAACATAAAGTTACTGAATAGTACAGAGCGACTCAGTGCGGTTTCTAGAACTTTAAGGGTTGGTATTCCAGGAAGCATTATGCTTCAACTAGATTTTCCAGTTCTGATACGATCATGAAATGAGTTTGACTTCAACACGGCTGGAGCCAATATGAACGATTGACAGAGTCCGAGGTAAAGTATTTCGGAAAAAACAGTGCTAAAATTAAACTGTTTTAACGTTAGCTACAGCTCGCAAGTGTTCAGAAGTTAAAAAATTATTGAACAGAAACACATGATACAAATTTGTGCCTGTGTATACGGTTAAACTTGGGCGAAAAGAAAGCTATTTCATCAATCTTTTAGAACTCCTTCAATAGAGTCCAAAAGTAGCCACAAAACTCCACAACAAAATATTATGATCTTGTTCTCTAAGTTTTCTATTTAAAGACATCAATATTTCTTTTGGAACAATACAGGAAAATTTCTACTGCTGGGATAAGCATGGTGTGGTAAATTATACGGAGAGTAAAATTTGATGGGCACTATGAAATCGAGAGAAAACACAGGATTCTGAAGAGAATTAGGAATGATTTAGATGACGATGGTACGGAAAAAGGTATTGGTTTGGATTTCTCTCCATATTACATGGTCCAATTGGCATGCACAGGCAAAAATGTATGACCATTTGTCAAAGGAATATTGCATTTGCCGTACATGCTCGGAAAAACTTGACATAACAAATCAAATGCTTTCATCCAAAAAGGAGAAAGAAGCACACCAAATCAAAAGCTTTATCACTATTGACACCCAAAAGAAATACTTCTTGCAAACCCCAAGAAACTATATATATCTTGATGAGCCTGAGCACTGAATCAATGAGCTCTATTGAAGTAAATTCTCATCACTTTTTTATGCATATTATGATCAAAACTTCATACTTAGGAAAAAAAAAACCAAACACAAAATTGTGACAGTTTCAAAACAAAAAATTAGCATAAGCATATTCTACAACAAAGTCAAAAAAATACCAGAAACATAAAAAATAAAAATTCCTGGTCGTAAAAACCTAAAACGTTATACAACACACAGAAGCAAACCATGAACGGCCAAACGAAATAGTGTCACAGCAAATTTCAAAAGTGATAATGACTGCACAATCCGAGATCATGAGTAAATCCTCATTCTTAGGTTAATAAAATTTCGAGGAAAAATGGAAACTCAGTCTCTGGTGCTTTATGCGGAAAACTTTATCTGGATCATTTCGGTGAAATGAAATTAAATGATGAAGCCTGCAACAATAGCTACAAATGCTTGCATCTCAGCAGAGAGAAGAATTTTGAAGGAGGAGATGTTCAGTTCCTTTTATAGAGAAAAATATAATACTTTAGAAAATTAAATTTCTGTGAAATTTTAGGGGGAATAAATTTGATATCACAAAAGTCACAAAAGGTGAAAACCATTTTGTTTGGAAAGAAGAGAACTACCGCCACATGATAAATTAAAATCAGTAGGTACATACATGTAATAGACAAACATCAAGCAAGACAAAAAACCAGGGTAGGTACTTAAATTTTTACCATACAAGCGAACAACAGGTATTTTAAAAATACCATCACCATTTGATTAGTGACTTACATTTGTCTAAGTGACCGTCTTTCTGGCCTAAAAATAAGAACAAAAAGAAAGAAATAAACAAATAATTCAGATACAAATGAAACAATTAGTTAGAAAGAAACGGTTATTGTTTACTGTAATATGGAGTAAGAAGATTCAAAAATATAGAGAGAAAGTAGTGTACTCTTCAATTTTGTCTAACATTTGAAAGAACATTATAAAAAGTGTCAAGTGTCGGAAGTCAGAGGTGTCAAAAAAATTGTTGCAAGGGTTGAATAACTTAGAAAGTTGCGGGTTTTACAAACAGAAACTCTGATAGTGAAATAATGTTGGAGGTAATTCAAACAACGTGTCTCAAATTTCAAATACTTAGCGACAGAGGAGGATTTTTTTTGGAAGCTTTTGAAGAAAATTTGCTTTTAAGGTACAGAGTGCTCCTTTGTGAAGCTCATCACAATGACGATAATCCAAGAGGCTAAAAAATTTTCCTCATTGAGTGAGATGAGATAGGGTAAAACGCAATAGAGATAAAACTTTGGATCATGAAAAATGATACATTTTCACTGAAACTGCAAGAAAAAGAGGAGAGGAAGAGGGGACAGAGGAAAGAAACAAAACCGCTCTATCATCAGCACAGTATACCAAATGAGAGTGCCAGGAAAAAGTAACAAACGGCACCTACCTCCCCAATTTTGATGATTTCAAGTCGCAATGTTCTGATTTACTTTTCTTTTTTTGGAGGAGTGGTGGTGAGGGGGGAGGGGAGGTTAGAAAACCAACAAAATAGGTAATGTATTTTGAAACCAATTTTGAATTTACGAATTGTTTGTTAGCTTATGTTACCTTTACTATTTTGTGCCAAGTTAGACTAAAGATTATTTTCCGCAGCGGTTATGAGTTGGTTTCCTTTCAAAAGCATGGATTTGTATGACATTTTTTAAACAGTGGAATCAAGAGAAAAATGTTCACTTTTGAACTAAGGGTCATTTCTTGATCAAGAAGAGTAAATGAGGTAGAGTCGAAATTTGAAGATTGAAAAGTGGTTGTGTTGGGGTGAGCCGTAATGGAAGCATTGACATTACAAACAATTTGCGAGAGGTGGATGTTGGCAAAAAAAAAAAAAAGAAGAGGGGAAGTGGTTGTGTTGGAGTAAAGTAAAGTGAGGCTTGGAAATTGTATACCTTCATTTTTTACAAATAATGTGGGGTGTTTCCACTGTGTGCTCAAAGAGAAATGGTCAATAGGTAAGGTGTTTACGTGACATGTCAAGACAAAGAGGTGAAGTGACTGAATATCTTTGATTGAAACCTTTCAAAAGCTTTCGTTGTCAGTTTAAGAATGGAGAATTTCTGTAGGAAGGGTACCGAATAGACAGAGAATAGTTTGTTTAAGCAATAGATTGGTACTCATACTTGAATGACTAAAAAAACTTTGTTGATAACTCTTAGTAAAGACAAGGAGCTGTAACAAAATGGTAAATTGCATTTCTGCATCATATAATGCTACAGTGTTTTCAACTAAGTAAATGGAATCGAAAATAATTTCTAAGATATTGGCTAGATACCTATATTCAACTAAACATACAGAAGCCTGGCTTCCAGTAGACTTTTTACATGTAACCATAGCGGCATTTCAATCAATGGGCCTTATTTCTACTGAATAGGTAGCTCTCAAAAGGAGATCCTTCCAACAATAGATAGTTTCTCAGTTTCTCAACTTTAAAATTATTACATTACATGATGCAGATCTTATTGATTAAGCACTGAAAAAAAGATGACAGTTGAGAAGAGGTAGGACCACACAAAATAATGTGAGATACATAAGAACAAATGACCAAGTAACTGGAAAATACAAGTTAGAGAATCCCAATTATTGAGTAAGAATTTGCTTAGAATATGTGAATAGAAGACTAACACAACTAATTTAAAGGTGTGAAAGGTGTGTATTTTAAAATCCGACTGTAATCAGAATGTTCTCATTTCTCTTTTACGAAGATTTGTTTTACATAGAAAAAAAAAGAATAGAAAAACCCTCTCTGTTCAACAATACAGTTGAATCAAAACTACTGACAAAGACGTTGAGACACTTAGCCATTGAGCCAGTTACATGGATTGTTTTGTCATTGGCCGTTCATTTTAAGAGCTTTCAAGGATGTTTTTTAGAACTTTCCGTCCACTAGAAACATTTTGACTACAATCGGACTAGCCATACCCAAAAATTAAGACAAATTTAACGAGAAAGTGTGATGCTGAGCATCCTACAAAATAGGAAGACCATTACACCGTTAAATGTTCGCGAGAGTACTTAGATTCTATTTAGCAGAAACCAGTTTAACTACTCACGACGAATTAGTCAGGAAAGGTCTACAAAGTAAAATAAATCTTCACCATATCAAAGCCGGTGGGATTTGCTTTGTGATAAAGGGAGTGATAAATTGACAATAGTGCTGAAACACTAAAAAGTGCGATAAGGTTCCTCTTTGTTGTTGGTTTATTCCTGTCGAACATTAATGGACTTGTGTACTCTAGAAAATTTCAATCAGCTGAATATTTATAGGATTTAAGAAAATTAAGTTGAGCAGCACCGATAAAATCTCCATGAAGTGCTCCTTCCACACAAAACCTTGAAAATGAACAAGGACTGTGCATTCCCGATGTTTTGTCTCATCTTTGTCCCCTAAAGGAGAATGAAGATATTTGTAGTGCTAGAGACTCACTTGCCTACAGAATATTCGGAAAATTAGGTCTACAACCAAAAATTATCGACTACTGAATGCTGAAAGACAGTTCAGCAACAACTACCTATCCTTCTGCCCTCAACACCAATATATCGGTGCAATGACAATGCTTGAAGAGGAAAAACTAGAGATGAAAGCGACAAAGTGTATTGTGGTATACGAGGTATTTCAGGATGAAACGGCCAGACTGTAAAAGCGTTTTGGATGAGTGAAAATTAGGCTTTCTTCGTACCATTAAAGTTTTTTTTTTTGATAGCCATCTAATTTTTTTTGGAAAATCCTTTTTATTTTTATTTTGCCGACGGTTGAGACCCAAATCTCATGGAAATGACCATCAAAGATTAGACAACACTAATAATCACTTGAGAACCGTTGAAATAAATGCTTTAATGCCTTGGAACATGGTTTGTTGTATCAGGTTTCATTGATATTTATCACTCATCTGCGAAAAAGGAAGTAAGTAGGTAATCAATTTGTCTCGTACTCACATCAATAATAAAACTGCAGAACAACATATTTCGATTCAGGTACTTCAAGGTTTTCCTGCTTACTTACATAATTTTTTTAGGAATATCACCGTAAATTTTGGAGTGAAACTCTCTGGGAACATTCTTGGACGTGCAGGGAAATTACATAAAATTTGATGAAATGACGATATTATAATCATTGATGATTTAAACCTCACAGTCAACATGTGGGGATTAGAATGTAGGTTCATGAGAAGCTTTGCAAGTGAGCAAATCAAACTTTTAAAAATGCCATACACTTCATCTCATTTAATTGATTCTCTTGTTTTTGTATGCAATTCTTATACTGATACATGAAATTGATATTGTTTTCCTTTTCCAAACGACTAAACCATCGACACTCACTTTCACTTTCGTTATTTTCTTGGTGAACGATTTCCAAAACTGAGTTGGTCATCCTCCTCCCAGCGATGCGTTCTGAAAAGAAATTATTAAGATTTTCAACCACACGGACGAGCAGAAAAGAAACACTTACTTCGTTTCCCATCGGTGACGACTTGGACACAGTCATTGAGTTCTGTCGTAATTGGGCACTTCCATAAAGCACCAGATTGATTTGTCCGCGGCTGAAGATTCTGACCCAAAGGGGCACCCACTAACAGCCTGTAACACAAATCAGATGCACTTATTAAACCATCAGACTAATTACCACGTCGAAATGAAGGCGCAAAACGCTAAGGGCTTCGCACCACGCAACGAAGGATTCAGGCCCATGGCGGCAAATGCAATTTTTTTTTAGTGTAGCTATAAAGAAAAATCGGATTCAGAAAAAAAATTACAAACGAGAAAAAGTGACAAAATCTCTCATTTCCCGAGATTATATCTCTAATTTTGTCGTCTTTCTGTGATAGAAGAGACAGCACCTTTAATTAGTCGAGTTAAGACTAAGAGAGAAACCAAACACGGAATTTGGCCTGGAACGGCGCGGCGCAGAGAGCAATAATGACAAGAATTTGCGATGAAAAGAGGAAACTCTCGGCGGCGCGGCGGCGGTCGGCATTTAACACATATTGACGCCTACAAGACTGCGTGAATACTTCACGCGTTGCGTCAAAGACAGCGCGGTGCGAAACGCAGAGCGCCTACAAGACTGCATAAATACTTCAGGCATTATGTAAAACACAGTGCCTGCGTGCAGCAGCGCAGCGGTCGGCGTGGAACGCATAGCGCTTACAAGATAGTAGGAATAATTCATGCATTGCGCTAAACACAGTGCGGTCAGCGCGGCGCGGCGGCGGAAGTTAAAATTATTAAACCACATTTATTATGTTTGTTTTTTCATAATATTTTTGTTCATTTCGTGTAAATGGAAGGCCTTGTCCACACAGAGATAGGTTTACGGAACTTAACTTTCGCGCTAATTTCCGTGAACTTTTGCTAGTAGTGTTGACAGGGTTTTCGCAAAACATGTGTCCAACACGAGTAAACGCGGCGTCTTATGCACCCCTTTCCCTCCGGCACGTTCACTTGATGGAATTATTGATGTTTCAAAACTAATGAGAAGGGGGCGGCAAAATGCAGGCGCCCCATGGGCGGCAAGTAAATCCAAATCCGGCCCTGGTTCGCCTTGCTTTTGAACGGTTAGGCAACTATTTCGACATTGGGAGATATTTTTATCGATGCGGTCGGAATGAGGGCGCACTGTAACACTTCGTGATATCGATGGTCAAAGTGCGGAACTGCGTAGGTACCTTCGTTGCGGTGTTTCAAACCCTCCGCTCCTGTTTCACTTTATTGAGGAGAAACGAGACAATTTCATAACTTGAAATTTTTACAGAATATTTTGCTAGTCCTGAAGAAAAATCAAGGGGGTTTTAAAGAAATTACGATTACTGGTTTCCCAAAGAAAAAATAAAGTGTAAGAGGAAGTCTGCAATGTTGCAAACGAAGAAACGTGGTTTCGCACTTCGGTCATCGATGAAACAGGTTTCAAAATGGATTTTGAATGAGCAACTGAGGGTCGCTTTCGCCTTCATTTGGAAGTTAGGCAACTATAACGACGCTGAGGAGTTGTATTTGTCCATCGTCGAAATGGAGTATTTTTTGGCGGTTAGTAAAAAAATAGAAGAAGGGGGAGGAGGTGGAGGCGGAGGGAGTAGAAGAGGAGGCTGAGGAAGAAAAGGAGGAGGAGGAGGGAGTAGAAAAAGAGGCTGAAGAAGAGGAACAAAGGAGGAGGAGGAGTCGAAAAGGAGGCTGAAGAAGAAGAAAAGGAGGAGGAGGAGGAGTAAGTAGAAAAGGAGGCTAAAGAAGAGGAAAAGGAGGAGGAGGTGGGAGTAAAAAAGAGGTTGAAGAAGAAGAAAAGGAGGAGAAGGGAGTAGAAAATGAGGCTGAAGAAGAAGAAAAGGAGGACTTTTCCAACATTTCGTTACTTCGAAAAATATTTTCCGGGAAATCTATGAGCACGTTTAGCGGAATTTGAGAAATAAGGGGTCACTCGACGCGCAATGTGGTGCGGGTGCGGCGCATGTCTCTCTCTACTTGTGTATGTAAACCAAGTTGGACGCCGAGCCGCGCCGGCAAGCGACCGGCTTTTAGACGCACGAGTGCCAAATCGTTTATTCCCGACGGCTTTGATCTGAGACATTGTAATAACTCAGACCCTCCTTGCTCTACGTGCTTTTGCGCTGTTTCGGAAATGAAGCCAAGTCGTACGCGGGTGTGTGTAATGTGTAACAGTAAGAGCGCGGCAGATGAGCCAAATTTTCGAGCGCGGGATTATTTGAAATAAGGCCATTACTTATCTCTGGAGCTCTTCAAGATCGAAATCAATCCTGTTATCTGTGCCAATGGCTTTTCCGGATTTGCGCGGTTGCCCGACCCGAGCCATAAAGAAATGTTGGTACTTTACTTGACCGCGATTTATGGTACTCGAAGAATTTTCAAAATGTTTAAGTCCCTGATAGGTTATCCTGTTCTTCTGATATGAAGCGATTGCCCGAGCTATAAAAAAATGTTGGTACTTTACTTGTTCGCGATTTATGGTACTCGAAGGATTTTCAAAATGTTTAAGTCCCTGATGGGTTATCCCTATGGAGAAAATGGGATTTTATCGTACATTATTTTTGATCTTACTCTACGCAGTCGGAGGAAGAATATTATGCTGAAATGTAAAAAAGAAAGAAAAATGGATAGACGTGTGAAAAACGAGACTAATCATGTGGCTGGTCTACAAGACGCCATAGCGTCGTTTCCTTCACGAAATAATGCAACCCCGTTTCAACGTTGCCAAAATCCCCCTCGCATTTTGCACTTTAACCAGCAGAATCTAAGACATTTCTGTCTGAAAATTTCTCTGATTTTTCCTCTCATCTTATGCGCAAATCAGACAAAGTTTCGACAAAAATTTTTGCGGCACATTTTTGCGAAAAATCGGATTGTTTGAGTCAATTTTGCAACCTCAGCAAAGGGTTACGTTCCTTCCTCCTGGGAACAACGATGTGATCGAGCGTCGAGCCTAAACTCGATTTCCTCCAAAAGCCTTTTCTCCACTTGCACTCCGCTTTTCCTCAGCGAGCTAGTGTACTAGTCTGCCTTCCAAAAGAGGAACGCTGTAAGAACATTCGAACGCTGCCAAATTTGGTTTGAAAAAAAAAAACACGGATTTCCTGGGAAACTTGAGGATTATTTTCATTATATTCTTCAGGGGAATTTGTATGCGACTCTATATAAAAAATCCTTTCAATTCTTTGAAATTTATCGATTGTACCGACAATGCATTGCCTGTCAGGGTTGCCACAGAATTTAGAAAATGAAATTCCCTGACATTTCCCTGATTTCTCCGTCACATTTTGGGAAAATTCCCTGACAACTGAGGTTATGCCAGATACTTAAAAAGACATGATTTGAGATAGTTTTCAGGCAAAATGTGTTGTTCAATACGACAAACCCAGTCTGGAGAGGAAATTAAGTTGACTTGAAAATTTTTCCCCAACATTTTCGTCATTTTCAGGGTTGCCACAGAATTTAGAAAATTAAATTTCCTGAAATTTCCCTGATTTCAATGATACATTTAGGTGAATCTCCCTGACGAATAAATAAATGCCAGATTGTTATTAAAACATACTTAGAAATAGTTTTCAGGCAAAATTTGTTGCTTGAAACCCACCTGAGAAAGCAAATAAAGGTGACTTAGCGATTTTTCCCTAGCATTTTCGTCATTTTCCCTAACATTTCCAGGTTTTTCCTGATTTTTTAAAATTCCCTAACATTTCTCGGTTTTTCCGGTACAGGGTGTCTACTAAAACAGGCTGACCAAAAATCAGTACTTTTACAGTACTTTTAGAACACAATCTCAAGAAATTCCGCTCCCTTCTTAACAAAAAAATTCAGTACTTTTTCAGTACCTCCAATTGACGAAATTCGAAAAATTTCAAAAATTTGAATTTCTCGCTCAAATTATGACAAAAATGACAAGAAATGAAAAAAATTCCGGACCTTCTTGCTGAATTTCCGATTTTTTTCAGTACGTCCAGACCGCTCTTAAAAAATCAGTACTACTTCCGTACTTTCAAGAAATTCCGGACTTGTAGACACCCTGCGGTATTACCTGACTGCGGCAACCCTGCAATTTTCCCACACTTTTTAAAATTCCCCGACATTTCCCGGTTTTCCCTGTGGCGTGGCAACTCCGCTGTCTTGCACGGTACCAAGCGGTGGTGAAACCGGGTCTGATGGTGAGTTGAGAGGGGCCCAAGGCCCACCGCGGGTAGAACGGCAACCCTGCGGACTTGCAGAGCCCCGGTTCGCCGCGCCGCGCGCCCACACCCACGTCCAAGTCTTGGACTGATCGGAGTCGGAGATCGGGCAAGAGCGAGATGCGGACGTGGACGTTTCAACTACGAGAGCCAGTACAGCTCCGGCTCCGGCGCATCGACCCAGACTCCCGACACCCATCCAGGACAAGGGCCCTGGCTCGAGCACTGCCCAACGTACCGGCGCTGACCCGACAAAAGACATGAGGTTCAGCTATCAGATCACCAGTCAGATTGCTAAGCTATGTCGGAAAGATAGGACAAATTGTAGCCCTATAAGCGGGCTCATTCTTGAAATTGATAGAAAAAGCTATAGACAAAGATGACAAAAGGGGTATGGAGGGATCCTGTTGGTGGAAGCGAATGGTTGTGATGGACAAAGGAGCATGAGGTTGAGGTATCAGATCACCAAAGACATGAGGTTCAGCTATCAGATCACCAGTCAGATTGCTTAGCTATGTCGAAAAGATAAGACAAATTATACTTGAAATTGATAGAAAAAGCTGTAGACAAAGATGACAAAAGGGGTATGGAGGGATCCTGTTGGTGGAAGCGAATGGTTGCCATGGACAAAGGAGCATGAGGTTGAGGTTTCAGATCACCAGTCAGATTGCTTAGCTATGTCGGAAAGATAGGACAAATTATAGCCCTATCAGCGGGCTCATTCTTGAAATTGATAGACAAGGCTTTAGACAAGGATGACAAAGGGGTATGGAGGGATCCTATTGGTGGAAGCGAATGGTTGCGATGGGAGATGGGTAATAGACTAACTAACGGCACCCCACGAGAGACCCTTTAGTCAGTTAATCCACAATTTTCTCCCTTAGTGTATGAGAACCACCGAAATTAACCAACAGGATCGCTACATTCTCATTGGGTCCTCGCTGTCTATAGCTTTGTCTATCAACTTCAAGAATCAGTCCGCTGCGGGCTCTTTTTCTTGTCATGTTGACAAAACGCCATCAATAAACCCCCTAGATAGCTCTGTGACCAAAGGGGACTACCCCCGTATGTTATAGGCAACATGTTCAGCAGGTTGATAATTGAAATCGATAGACAAAGCGACAGACATAAACGATAAAGGGAGAATGGAGCGATTCTATTCGTTGAGGCAATGGCCGCAATGGATAAAAGAGGTATTTAGACTAGACTGAACGGCAATCCACGTGAAACCCCAACGTTAGTCCGTCATTCACTCTCTTAGTCTATAACAACCACCCCTTCCATCCAATATGATCAATCTATTTTCCCTTTATCTTCTTTGTCCATAGCTGTGTCTATTAACTTTGATGATCAACCCACAATGCAATAAGTTCAGTCCAATGCCCAAAAAGTTCGCTATAATGACGAAGGATTTCCTCTTAGGCGAACGTTGAATGATACTGGCATGACTCCTCTAAAACTACTCTAATTCTAACTGCCTTGATTATCATCGCTCCTCTGGGGTAAGGGCGCACCTTAAATTCCACTTGAGCCCTGAAAAGTATGGAGTCATGTGGACAACAAGGCTCACGTGGAAAGCGACGTTATATGCGGCAACTTTATCCCTCACTCCTAATTAGGCACAAAAATGGATTAAAACTAACGTAACTTAATCTTAAGAATATGCAATCTCAAAATCTGATTTTTCGATCCAACTCAACAAAAATCGTTCTGAGCACTAAAAATTTAATCCCCCCGCAGACCATTCAGTGCAAGCCAATTGGACCACATTTTGCAATAAGGAACCACTACTTCTAACTTATTTTAGAAACAACATACATGCCATTGGTTTCCGTATGCAGAAAGGTGCTTTTAGAGAAGAGTCAGAGATAGTGGTTCCTTTATTGCAAAATGTAATCCAACTGTCGGAAAAAATGTGCAATCTTATAGTTTAAGCAGAGCCAAAGCGAATGCCCTCAGAAAATTGTTGGAGGCATTGTTTATAAGCATTACCGGCAACACTGGGAATGTTGTCATTTTTGTCGTCATTGTCGGACAGTGCTCAAGACATCCTAGTTTCTCACCCATTTTAGTTGCGATTGCTGGCTAAACGACAGAAATAGAGCTCCATCAACGCATGACCGAGAATTTTCATCAAGCATGAAATTTCGTTTAAAAATTTTGCCACTAACAAATCGCGATGATCCCGTTTTAAATCCGGTCCCGCACGCGAGAAATGCATCAATAGTTGGTCGTGACCATGGACCATGGAATGGGGGCATGTAGACTTCAACAAGACTTACTTAAATTTTAAACTTCATTTTATACTGACATAGCTGGTTAGTTTTTTAAATAAACTAAAAATTTTAGATGGAAAGTTAAAGGATTCTTCAAAAGTTTCGGTTAGTTTTAGCGATTTAGGAAAGGAAATGAGTGTGACTGAGCCAGAATGATCTAAAATCGCAGTGTTACCAAGAAGATGCTTTTAGCAGGGTTGCCACAGAATTTAGAAGATGAAATTCCCTGACATTTCCCTGGCACATTTTTGTGAAATTCCCTGACAATTGAAGATATGCTAGATGAACACGACATACTTGGAGATAGTTTTCAGGCGAAGTTGTTCGAAACGTCAAACGTCCAACCTTACTTAGAACGCAAATAAAGATTTTTTCCTAACATTTTCGTCATTTTCCCTGACATTTCCAGATTTTCTCTGACTTTTACAAATTCCCTGACATTTCCCGGGTTTCCCTGACTATGGCAACCCTGTTTTATATAAACATTTCTAAGACCCAGTTCTGCTGACTCCCATACGGGTTTGAACGCTGGCTAAAATTTGACAGGCGGGCTGATAGCCCGTTTTTCAACCAGAAATTATGGCTGGTAATAAAAAGTCCCACCGGAATCTAAACAGTCAATTGGATCATACGAGAAAATGTATCACACAAGCCTGAAAACGTCAAACATGGCGTCTAAAGTTTGGCTCTAACAAGAGGTAAAATTTGACCAAAGGTGGTATATAGCCGGCCTTGAGAAATAAGTACACGACAGGAAGATATTCTTATTGTTAGTCGCAGTTTAATGCATAATAATTGCGTCGGTCTCGCCTTCAAGCGAGGCACCTTTTCACATACACCTCGAAACAACTATACGATCCTCATCGATTGCAGGGCCGTCATGAGTATAAATTAGGTGCCACCTACGCAAGTGGCCGATTATGCTACGAGAACACTCCTCCTTCCTTCTATAGGAAGATGATCGTGGAGGAAGACGAAGTGTCCAGGAACTTCCCTCCAAGCTGCGTCGCACAGTAGAACGAGTCTTTGGGAGAAGTCGGACATGAAATTGTTAACAAAAATTGTAGAATTTTGTGTTTATTTCGCCACAATTTTAGTTTCTAGAGGTGCTTACTGAAGAAAATGTTACAGGAAAACCAATGAAACTACTTTTAAAACGTTAAAATTTCATATGCAGATATACGCATATTGAAGTTTTTAAATCATGTCCGACCTCTCCTATTGACTCGATCCACTGTGCGTCGACATTGTATGAGTTGAGATAAAATAACTGGTGTCCACTAAAACAAGCTGGCCAAAAATCAGTACTTTTACAGTAATTTTTCAGTACATTCCCAAAAAAAATCAGTACCTCCTCAACAGAAAAATTCAGTTCTTTTTCAATACCTTCAACTGACGAAATTCGAAAAATGTTAAAAATTTGAATTTCCCGCTCAACTTGCGACAAAAATGAGAAAAATTCCGGACTTTGTTGCAAAATTTCCGCACTTTTTCAGTACTTCCGGATCACCCTTAAACAATTAGTACTGTTTCCGGACTTGTAGACACCCTGAATAACAAGGTCGATTTTGCTGAGGAAAGTTTTGGCCCGTGTGTGCGGGCAGAGTTGCATAGCTTGAAAAGTGTTAACGCGGAAAAATTTGGCAAAATTCGAGTTTTCAAGTGCATTTAGGCAATTCCTTCACAGCAAGGCCAGATAAAGGGTAGCGCATGAAGAGTAGCTGTACCAGGCGCTTGGCCTCATCATAACGAGGACGTTGAAATGAAAGGGAGGAAAAAAAATGCGAAATAATGTAACTCTTGAGAGACGATAAGTATCAAATCTGCCAGGGAGTAGGAGTGATAAGCTATTAAAAAATATAGTCACCTCGCACCGGCTGCCTGCTTTAGCGGAACCAGTAAACGATGCTGATAATTTATAGGTATAGGTATCTTCAATCTGAATATCGCCTTCAATTTTGCTGCATAGGCAACAAAAATGCCCGAGAACACGAGTAGTTATCTATTCGAAAAGCATTAATTGACTATGCTCCATAAACTTTGTAAGTAAACCAGTAGACTATGCGTATACCTATGAATAGAAATCGTCCAATTGAGGATATTCGCCTTCAATTTTGACGCATACGCAACAAACATACGCAGTAGCGCGAATATTTATCTAATCGAGACACGTACAATGTCACTTCATAAGAATTGATTGAAGATGAAATGGATTGCATTTTGCAAGAAGGAACCAAAAGCATTGCAATGATGCTAAGATTGTGCAAATTCGTCCTTTGCAGTAAAATAAGTGAAACCATGAAAAAATAAGAAATTTACATGGTCATTTTTTTCTTAGATTCACAGTTTTCAGCGAGTAAAATAGAAACTGTCAATGGATAATCAGGCTTGCTATCCAAGACAAAAGAAGTTGCACAATCTTAGCAGCATTGCAATGCTCGTAGTTCCTTTTTGCAAAATGCAATCCAAATGATCCTCGTGGAGACACTCAACTAGTCGCATTCACCGGCGTACTTCCGTACCGCGGGACGTATAATTCAGCAATTCTCTTGCAACTGCACGCCTCTGACTTCGCGAAATTTGAGAGAGATTTCAATTTTGTAAATTGTCACGCGAGAATCTTTCTCCATGAACGCATTTACTAGTCGTGTATCGATGATTTTCATTCCTGCAGACTGCCCTAGTTGCAGTGACTGGTGAAAAGCACTTTCCAACCACTCTCCAAGCAAGACTTCTAACCTTGTCAATTAACATAGAGAGACCCTCTTTCATAGTATTTTTTAAAGTAAACGTATGTAAAAGTCGTGGAGAACTGCCATAGATTTTTTCAAAGACTTTTTAACATTTCTTCCCAACCGTTTCAATTTTCAAGTGTATGAAATATATAGCAGGCTTTTTGTGACTTTTTTAGAAGTTTTTACTTGCATTTTACCTCTCATAAAGTTAACGCCGGAAAGCACCGGTAAAGGGTTTCCTTTCAAGTTTTTTATTAGACAAATGAGAAGCAAGGAAAACTCGCGAAAAGAAGGCTAATAACTAACAATAAAAACAAATAATGCAGGAAGTTTTGACGCCTTACGGTATCTTTTTTAACTGCTGAAAGAGTAGAGAAGAAATAAATACTAAAATCAAAAATATGTAGAAAAAAAAAAAACTCTCGGCAATTACATGGTTGCTCAGTTATTGTTGTTGTTGTTTTTGTTGCTGCTGCTGTATTGTTGTTTAATAGGGTTCCCAGCCAATTTTGGAAACAAAAATCCCTGACTTTTTCAGGTTTTCCAGGCCAAAATAAAAAATTTTCCAGGCCTTTTTCCGCGGAAAAATTTCAAATAATTTGCCTTATAAGAGACAGCGCGCGCGCATTTTTCGATTCTTGTAAAAACTCCTCTATTTTCATCAATTTTTGATCTGTTTATTTATTAATTTTTTTTTTTCTCAGTACTTGAAAAAATTCCAGACTTTTTGAGAAAATTCCCTGACTGTTCCAGGTTTTCCAGGCCATTTTTTCCCTTGAATTTTCCAGGTTTTCCAGATTGCTGAGAACCCTGTTTAATTATTTAATGTGTTTTATTCATTGATTAGACAGAAGCTGCTATACCGGGGTGCGCTCTTCAGTTCAATTCGGTTCCCAATGTCTCATGAAATTTCGCAACGTTGCGATGCTCTTAAGCTCCTGTGGCAATGACCCCTATTCGGAGAGTTCACCCGGTGCCGAGGCGAAAGTTCAGGCAACGCAGCGCTTCAAAATCACTGTCAGCTGCAACTTTCGAGTCGCGGTGATCCGATGGCGGGACGTACACTCGCACTACCCGAAAGTTGTCGCTTTGTCCCGTTCCCGTCACCCTTCGCTCGCTCACGAAAAAGCGAGAGGTTGAAGAGAAGATCCGACAACAATAGGTACCTAGATGTACACAAACACACCCGAGGAAGTGAATGTTTACTCTCGAGCCCCCCCACCCCCTCCTCCCCTTGCAACAACGTGAGCAACGCGCTTCACAATGGGCAAGTTGCCGGATATGACATTCTTAATGTAAAGGAAAATCGAATAATCGGAATAGTTTTCTAGTTGAGCACGGTTTATTTTTACTTCTGAGTTGGATTGGAGCACTTACGATGTCTGACTCACGCTCACTCAGAATCGAAACGTCGGAAGTGCATTGCGCAGAACGCGCGCAACTTGGTGGAAGTTAGAGTACCTATATAGGGAGAGTATGGACATGTCGAAAATTTTGAGGTTAGGTGATGGAGCTCTTAGACCCCAAAAGGGTAGGCAATCTATGAATTCAAATTATCCAGAGTGATTTATAATCACAATTGTTGGGAACTGTCATTGGTAAAGCACATATTTGACTTTGTTTTTGCATAAACTTACTCATTTTTGCGGAAGAATGCTTACTTATGCATTTTCTCGTCCATTTTCGTTTGATATTAGAGTCTTAAGAATGACAGTGACATTTTTCGTTTTCAAAGGTTACCTACCCTTTTGGGCCCTAAGAGCTACATAATTCGAGTTGTCCGCACTCTCCCTATATAGGTACTCTAGTGGAAGTTATCGTGCAGAAAAACGCGTGATCTTATCAAGCTTTTTTCCAGGTGTATTACTATTTTTCATTTCCTTCCTCCCCTCGCGGGCATAGGAAGTATTGTCATCGTAAAAAAATTGCATAATTTCCTAGTAAAAATTATTTTTTTCCCGGAATTAGGGGCTTCTTTAAGATAGGTAAAATGAGTCAGCCCGTTCATGAAATCATGCCTGAACTCGAATGTGTTCCCAAAAATATAATCTGATCAAGGCCCAATCAGAAATAGACCTCACTTGTTTTTTCTTCTTCTTTTTTTTCTTTTTTTTTACGGAAGATACTTAATTGAAGAGCCCATGAGAGAGTAATATCCTGATGTGCGTGGACATGATGGATGAGAACCCGATTGGTCCGATCCTCTCATTTACGGCTGGTAATTTCAATCTGCTCCTTTTAGTTCGGAGACATCCGCACATCGAGGGAGTATGACGCATGCTCTTCCTCAAGTGGCCTGACAGTAAACCAAATGAGTTACCAGTTGTTGGACTTGGTAACCATCAGTTTTAATTAGGGAGATCGGGAATGAGCCGTCCTCGTTTTCAACTTTACTCCTTGTTTATTCAGCTGATGAAAGGGTGGGGCTCCACAGGGCATANGGGGGGGGGGGGGGGGGGGTCAGAAGGCTAGCGCTGGAGACGGGTTCGACGCACTCCCTTGGGTGCCCGTATGTTTGCATGTTTACGACACCTCCGTTTGGATAAGGAATCGTTTGTCTCCTTTGGTCGTGTCCTGTGCGGCCTTGAAAAGCTCTTGATTTTTACCGAGTTTTTCGTCGATTCGAAGCAAGTAAGTTGATTTCTTTAATGGATGCGCGGAAAATGTCCGGAGACTGTTGGTAGCAGTGTTCGAAACTCACCTTTGAGTTATAGGAGCCATGTGGCGCATTAACCCCGATTTTTAGGCGCCATTGAAGACTTTTTAGGGGCCAAATTGACTTTTTACCTTTATATTACGGCGCATTTAGTGGAAAGTTAGACGCAAGATGTTTTCGTAACAAAACCAGCAAGTGGCTGTTACTTAGGGAAGACAAAAGCACTAAGAATGAAATCGTGAAGAATAGAAAAAGCTTTCACTTGCAGTACTGAAAATTCTGAGTTTTTTTAATTCAAATAGATTTGTTTTTTTTTTATGTGACTTCTTATGAAAATCTAGATTTTTAGAGGCCACGTTGGCGCAGAGCCTTCATTTTTCAGGCGCTATGACCGATTTTTTAGGCGCATTTGGCGCGTTGGCGCCTTGTGAGTTTCGGATACTGGTTGGTAGACTCTCCACAGGCATGAATCGAGGAGATACACTAACAGCATTCGGAGTTGCACGGGGTTAAACAATTAAATGCTTATCGATGAGGGACGAATAACGCGAACGCGTTTAGCAAATTGTTTGACGTGCATGACCGAATGGGCCGAGGCTCTTGAGACCAGTGTTCTGCCTTCCTCCTAAAATTTTAGAAGCAAGCTCGACCGGATAGCCGAATTTTCAGGAGCCATGTGCAACGTTTCAGGAGTCAGCATGACTTTTCGGAAGAGCATAAATGGCGCACGAGAATTGTTGCTACGCCGCGAACGATGTGCAGAGGGCGCTACCGCTGTTCGGCGATTGCGAGTTTGAAAAAACCGAATGGGCGTCAATTTTCTAAGGCGCCACGATGACACAATTTTTGGGCGCATTCGGTGAATGGCGGCCGGGGGAGGCCATAAACACTGCTTGAAACGTCTCGGTTTTTAAGCCCTCGTAAAAATTGGCAGTAGAATCTGTGTTCCAAAATACCATAGACCTACAGCCGGCTGTAAGATTTCCAATAGCTTCTATAGCCGGCTACGCAATTTCTTATAGCCTTTTATAGCCGATGGCGACTAAGCAACAGCCAGGCGATAAAGTGTATGTTAAACGTTTCTAATTACGGATGCTAGGACTTAGTGAGTTTTTGGACTACCGCTCTCTTTTTCGGCCGCAGTATCTTGATTTATTTTGCGAGGAAAGCTCCGTACTTTTGATGGATGCCTGCCTTTCTTGATATATTAGAGCGCCTTCAGTTTCGTATGATACTGAGCAATACCTCTGGTGTGAAATAGTTGCTTCAAGCGCCGTGGCACGCTGCGGTGCGGCAGGCGGGCAGCCAGCGCGAAACACGCATTGGCGCCTACAAACCTAACAGGGATACTTCACGCGTTGCGCAATGCGTGAAGTATCCCTGTTAGGTTTGTAGGCGCCAGTGCGTCGCCGCTCCGCTTTGTGTTAGGCTCTAATATTTAGTCTGGCGGAGTCAGCGTTATTCAACTCATGATTTTGAAATGTTTGCACATCCTGTATGGATTATTCTTATTTTAATTGATGAAAAAAAAATATGTATTAAAGGAAAATATAACGTGCGTTTTGTAAATATTAAGGTGGTTCCGTATCAAACTTAATGATTTCCAAAGCACACGAATTTCCACACAATTCCTTATAGCCTTTTATAATCGATGGCGAAAAAGCAACAGCCGGGCGATAAAGAGTAAAGCCCGGCGATAGGAACTATGGCCCGGCTGCATAATTTTTTATCGCTTCGTATAGCCCGGCCGTATGATTTTCTCCGCAGTCTACAGCCAGCTATATGATTTTCTGTAGCCTTCTATAGCCGGCTATAAGAATTCCTGTGGTATTTTGAAACGCAGCTCTTATCGCCAATTTTTACCAGGAATTTTTTTCTTTGAGGACTCCCTCCCCCTGGAATCTCTCAAAGATGGTGAAGTACCTGAAGATCCCTGCGGTGAGGTGATTTTTTGCGTCCCTCAGACCCCCGTGATGATGGGCCGATCTGCCGCCCCCCTCCCCTTAAAAAATCTCTCAGACCCAAAAATTTCCATTATCTGTACCAATAATTTTTTTCGCTCCGGACCCTCAGCGAAAATGGTCGCATCCTCGCTGAAATCGATCGTAAAATTATGAGACTGAATATTAAAGTGCAACTCCGTCAATTTTCCGAATGGGAAAATGAATAATCCTTGCATTTTTTGATACGACAACGAAAAGGTAAGGGGAGAGAGGGGGAGAGAGAGAAGGCAACAAAAAATGAAAGAGGATAAAAAACAATAGACCTGGGACCGCGGGTCATTAATCTGATCCTTAACAACACGTGTTCCCTATACGACGGAGAACAGTGAATCTGGCTGGACAAGAATGTTTTTTTTTTTCGAGCTATCGTAAAGCCTACAGTCATTTTTTTCACTCCTTTCCAGATCACGAGATCATCAGAGGAGATTTTCTCGAGATTCCTCTGGACCATTTATCTCGCCTGAATCTCATACATCTGGCGATGATGTCATTTCGGAGCAGTGTTCACCTCTTACGCTTATGTTCACCACAGTGTGCGTGATCGGCGAATAATTTGTGGGAAACAGAAATGCTGCAACAATGCTGTAGATTTTTGAGAGGATATTCTTTTTTTGCTTGGAGTTGTATGAAGAAGAATCCAACGGTATGGGAAGCAACTGAGTCGAAGTGATACTTGTGGATTCGTTCAGAGATATATCCTGAGAATCGGAAATTTTCCTGGGATGTTATCAACATTTTACAGAGCGTTCTTAGTTTCACTGGAAAAAAACACATTGGATCTAGAGTCTAGACTCTTGAAAACATTGACATGAAAAAATACTCTTGATTCAATCAGATTTTTGCTTAAATCAAAAGGAAGTCTGCTCAAATTAAGAGGCTTGGTTCTTGATTTAAGCAAAAATCCGATTGAATCAAGAGTATTTTTTCTTATCGATGTTTTCAAGAGTCTGGACTCTAGATCCGATGTGTTTTTTTTTCCAGTGTTTGATTCTAAGTTCTAGGTTTCAAGATTGTTCTTAATGTCACAGCGAACTGTTCGGTTTGCTCCTCGAAAGAATTGAGACATTTTTACAAACTGTCCCTTCCTTAAAATGGCCGTGCAAACAGCGTATGCGCCATTAGCTTCCTAATGTAGATATGATGTGCTAAATTATGAATGAGCTAGAGATAGTAGTTTCATGCAATATGTAGTCCAAATATACAACTCGACGAACAGACAATGCTTTTTCAAGACATTTAGGAAAGAATTAAAAGAGGTATAACTTCGGCAAAAGGAAAGAGGTCCAATTCTCTTATTGTAAACGAAATAATAATAAAGTTAAATAAAATTCAAGGATTTTCAAGTATGTGCACTAGTAATAACATTCTGTTCCCGAATTGAAAACGAAATCGAGTCGACTATATGACTCTACTTTGGAGCAAAGACTATATTTCAATTTATTTGGCTCTAATTGACTCCAGTTGACTCTGATTGACTCTAAAATGACATTTATTGACTTAAGATTACTTTATATGCCCACCAAGTTCCCATCCTATTGGACTCTATCTACGGCTCAGTTCGTCGTTCTTCAGACAAATGTAAAGAACTCCATTCCAAGGTTGCAAAACTGACTCAAACATTGTAAGTTTTCATAGAAATCTGATTTTACGATTTCTGTCTAAAATTTTGCTGATTTCAGATGTAATCAGAAGAATAACCAGAGGGTTTTCAGCTAAAAATACCCAACTATTTCCTGGTAAGAATACAATTTGCGAGTGGCAGATTTGTTGAAATGAAGTTACGCCCTCTTGCCCTGAAGATGACAGAGACTAGACATGTCTTCATGACGGTTGCAAAAAAGTATTAGTATACACTGGTCAACCTTTTTTGTTTTGCCAAAAGTTTATGATCGATGGTATATTCGGGATATTTTCAGCGCTGATTCCGGAATTGACCTTCATTTTTCTGGATCAATCCGGTTTTTCCCGGATAAAACGGAATTCTTCCTGAAAATGGTGGAGCTTCTTCAGAGGTACTTCAAATTTTCCGGATAAAGATAGGTCAGATAGTAAAAAGACATAATTAGAAATAGTTTTCAGTCAGAACTTGTTGTTCAAAAAGTCAAACCCTTTCTAAAAAGCAAATAAAGGTGACTTGATAATTTTTCCCTGACATTCCCCAGTTATCCCTGAATTTTTAAAATTCTCTGACATTTCCCGGTTTTCTTCGACTGTGGCAACCCTGCACAGTGTTGCCAACTAGCAAGAATCGCCATTGTCTGGTGGGTAAGAAGGACTTCTCTTCCGAGGCGTCACAAACCCTGAGTAAAAATTTTCTTCACTTCGCTCCGGCGCACAAAGGATCGAATCAATAGGAGAGGCCGGACAAAATTTGGAAACTTCAAACGCTTATGACTCCGTTTATGCAAAACTTTGTGGTTCTAAAAGTGGATCAATTGGTTTTCCCGTAAAATTTTCTTTAAACAGCACCCCCTGAAGTTTAAAATGTGACGGATTAAACATAAAAATTTGCAGTTTTAGCAGAAAATTTCATGTCCGACCTCTCCTTTTGACTCTATCCATTGTGCGGCGCAGCGTCAAGTTGACTTAACATCGACTACCGCGTGAGAACATCGTCTGTGTCACTTCCAAGGTTCTCCGCGATAGTGATGACACAATCAGGGATTCAACGAAACGATGAGTCCACGACGCGCGACGTGCAAGCTCGACAATAATTCCCATAAATCAGGTAACGGCTCTGTAGACTGTACTCACAACGAGACCGGCGAGCTTGAGTTCGCTCCACGAGCCTTCACGAACACCCGGGGGGCTTTTTCCGTCTCCAGCTCGTGGACCCCTCCGGCTGGGGGTCAACCGCTCCGCGCCCAGTCCAGGGTTGCCACAGAATTTAGAAAATGAAATTCCCTGACATTTCCCTCATTTCCCTGACACAATTTGGCGGAGTTCCCTGACAATGGAGATGTTGCATGTGTGAGGGATTTGCGATTTGACCATTGATTCTTCAGTAAAAGTTCGCGAGAAACGCGATGGTGCCACTGGTTTTCTCTGAAATCATCTCCCAAGCTCAAAAAAAAGCTCTCAAGTTGAGGCCAAAATGGAGGGGATATTCCACCCTACCCTGAGAGTCCACGTCCACATCAAGACAAACTCTCCATGCAAAGATAGGGAGCAAATACATTAACTTTATTGTTGTTATACATTAACTTTGTTATTGGTTGCCACTTTATTTGGGGACTCCAAAACTGAAAACACAGCAACCCTGCTAATGTATTTGCATTAATGTATTTGCAAGGGTGGGATATCCCCTCCATTCTGGCCTCACTTTGAGAGCTTTTTTTGAGCTTGGGAGATGATTTCAGAGAAAACCAGTGGCACAATCGTGTTTCTAACGAACTTTTACATAAGAATCAATGGTCAAATCGCAAATCCCTCACACATGCAACATCTCCATTGAAGATATGAGAAGTGGTTATGAAGACATAATTGAAAATAGTTTTCAGGCAAAATTTGTTGTTCGAAACCTCAGACCCATTCTAGAAAGTAAATAGAGGTGATTGGAGAGATTTCCCCTGACATTTTCGTCATTTTCACTGACATAGCCCGGCTTTCTCTGACTTTTTAACATTCCCTGACATTTTCCGGTTCTCCCAGTATTCCCTGACTGTGGCAACCCTCCCAGTCCAAGCCTTAAGAAAAACGCCGCATGAACATTCCAATGTTGCCTTTTTCTGATAAAACCTTTACTTTTGAGAAAGGTTGCGAATGTATGTCCGTGAAATGTTAAGACCTAGTGGATGAAATTGCGTATATTATTCCTTAAAAACTTAGCCAGGGGTGCAAAATTTCCGCGACCGAACGACCGATCCAGTCCCGGTTGGTCACTATAAAAAAAAGGGCCGCCGAAAAAGGGTTTTTGAAAAGTGAAGGTATACCTGAAAAGAAGGGGGAACATGTGATGGCAGTGCTACTTTATCTGGATGGAACTATTAAACGCGTTGTCAGATGAAGACTGTTAAGCGCATTACTCTTACAGAAGACTAGAGGGCTTAGCCTCCTGGCCGCTTCGCGGCCCAACCCCTTGAGATTGGTCACTGCCAGAGCTTCGTGAGAATTATCGAGAAAGTTAAATTCGGACCCAACATGCAACTAATTTAACTCCGCGGTCAGCCGGGTTGCGTACGCTCGATTTTGCGGGGGAAATCAGAGACCCGCCCGCGACTTTCGCGATAGGATATGGGTGCAATTAGTGTTGTTTTCTAACGTGACGTCTATTTCGGTCGACTATATGGACGTTTCTATCGCACAGATTTGTAACGTGATATAAACAAACCGAGATGCTTTCCGAATGATGAACTCAGCATTTGGATACGGAGCGCGCTGAGCGTGAAACAATGGAAGAGTATACGAAGTTGGGTTTGGACACGAATAAATGCAGGTATTTTACCTCCGCGGTGGAACGGGTTGCATACGCTTGGGGAAAATACGGATCGCATCTGTGCTCTATGCTCTATCGCAAAAGCCGCATATCGCGAGAGCGCATGGGTCGTGGGTGGATTTCAGATTTCGCCCACAAAATCTAGCTTATGCAACCCGGCCCGCCGCGGAGTTAAAATAGCTGCATGTTAGATTCGAACCCAACTTCATACATTCTTCCGTTGCTTTTCGCGTTATTTTGAGTTGAAACAGCGTGCCGTTATCTAAGATGATAAAAAAGGCTCAGATTTCATCGAAATGCTAACGCATTTTACTCCGATTTTTCATTCGGCTTTTCGTCCTCTTTCGTCGGATGAAAAGTTGGACCATCCGGATTAGGCATCATGATCCTCTAAACTTGAAATTTGCTCGTAGAGTCCATTTTTTACATTTTTGGTACCCTTGGCGTCAGATGGATGATTTTTTCCTTTCGTCTGGAGAGTCACTCTTTAACGTCCCGATTCAACAATGACGATCAAAGCCACGCAACAAATTGTCCAGGAGAAGAAACAGACATCGATTCTCCGGTGAATTTCCCGATTCCCGGAAATACTTCTTACATTCCCTGATGAAGTTCGGGTTTTCCATGTCCTAGACATCAACTGACAGAGTGTCTACTAAGACCGGCTGGCTAAAAATGAGTACTTTGACAGTTCTTTTTCAGTAAATTCCTGAGAAATTCAGTATCTCCTACCCAGAAAAATTCAGTACTTTTTCAGCACCTCCAACTGACGAAATTCGAAAAATTTCAAAAATTATAATTTCTCGCTCAAATCGCGACAAAAATGTACAAAAATTACGGACTTTCTTGCAGAATTTCCGCAATCTTTCAGTACTTCCGGACCGCCCTTAAAAAATCCGTACTATTTCCGGACTTGTAGACACCCTGCACCAAGCCGCCTTCCCCCAAAAAGCAGCGCGGAATTTTGCGACGCTGAGTTCGCCGCGCAATCCCATTTCTTTCCGGCGCGAAAGGAATGTCGAGCTGAAAGTTGTAATCTCGAAAACCGGGCAATCGGCCAGGGATCGATTCCCGAGAGGGAACCAGGCATTCGACTCATCCATTAACCACTCCAGGAACTGCCTCGCTTATCAGGGACTCCCGATGGAAGGCGCGGCGACTCAATTTTAAAGACCCCGATAACAGACACGCAGAAACAAAAAGTCCAGAAGGGAGGGAGGGGTGCGGGGCCTTCAAGTGCGGAGCAATGGCGAAAGAAAGTAATAAATCCCATTACCGATTTAATGGCAACGAAAATAAGCGCGATTGATTTGGCTCGCGCCCTTCTCGCCGGGTTGTAAACGGTGGCGATAAATCGTTGCTTTTCGCGGGAACGGAAAGGTGTGAAAAAGCTCGTTCGACGAGATCTGGCAACGCGTCGCCGTGAAATGACTGGGTCTCCGGGCGCCCGCCTACAAACAATCCGAAACTTATCGATGATGTGAATTTTGCGATTCCACGATTGGTTTGACAGGATGCGGAAGTGATTCGGAATGAAATGAAGCTGCCAGGTTCTCGAGTGGATAAAAGATGCAGCATGGGTCTAGGTAGGGAGGGAATGCTAGTGCTCCTCCCCCTCCTATCCACCCACTAAAGTCGCGATCGTAAATAGCCGGTTAAAAGTTGAATACCAATACATACACTAAGGAAAAACGCCGTACGAGTCTTCAGGCGTTGCCAAACTTCCCGTGACAAATCACCAATTTCAAGAAAGTTTGTGAATATTTGTCTGCCAATTTTTCGGATAATTTTGTTCAGAATATGGCCTGAATATTCTGTTTCAGGGAGAAATATTCAAAACTTTCCTTAAAAATAAACATTTCCTCAGGGGAAATTTGGCAACTCTTGAATTTTCATACGGCGTTCTTCTTTAGCACGGCAGAGTAGACCCCCGACCCCTTTTAGAGGATAAAAAAGCTTTTGGCTCCCCAGAGAATTTTTTTCTGGCTACGCTTACACCACAGTGGTAGGAGAGGCAGACTGCATTTCTGCCATGCTAAGGAAGAACCCCGTATGAGCATTTGGATGTTGCCACATTCCCCTTGATAAATAATTTGTTTAGGAAGTTTATAAACCATCGCCAAACCTAAGGCCTTATCCACACGACATGGTTTGGACGAATTAGTCCTACGAACTGGGGGAGTTTCAGGAGCAAATTATAAGTAAGTTATAAAAAGTTCCTGAAACAAGTTCACCCAAAGTTCCTCGAACTGGTCTTGTGTGGACAAGGCCTCAAGGCTCAAGGTAGATTTTATACCTGGCGTAGAATAGAGGAAACAATTGCAGAATGTATTGGAGCTTGTGAAATTAGGGAGGGGTGAACTTCCTGCTAATTTTGAACCCCCATAACTCAAGCGCTGCAAAGCCAAAACTCTGTTTCACTAGAACTGAGAAAAAAATAGATTGGACTGAAGACACCTCAGAAAACAGCACCATTCAACAGCTTATAAGCTTATCAATGGGGCAACAGTTAATCTAAGTGATGCACTTCAGGGTGATAAGACATTTTCCCAGTTCTGAAGAGCAGTAGACGGTAAGACTGTAGAAAGTTCTAAGAAAGGCTTACTGAGAGTGAAGTAAAAATTCAAATAAAAAGTAGAAACCAATGAAGTTCTTGATTTACTTTAATTTTTAAATCCATTTACTTGTCTTTCATATTGGTCTCCTTATGAAGCTGGGAATTACTTCACTTTAAAAGGTCATGGATAACCACTGCAAAGAACTGCATTACAAGGGTGCAAATTGTTCTAGACCTTCACAATTTTCTCCAATACACAAGGTTTCTCGCAAAATAAGTAGTAAGCACAAGGCACTGATTAAAATTTTTCAAAATAAATCAGATTAGATCAAATCGGAAAAATAGCTTCTGCTACATATGTTTTCACTTGTAACAAGAATTTTCACCCCCCTTCTATGAAAACAGGGGAGGTACTCTCAGCGGAAGCACGTTGGACGAGTTGTCCAAGCAATATCGCACGATGTCTTAGTCCTACAATGTTTACATTTTTAATTCATGCACCGTGGTAAAATAAATATGAAAATGAAAGCTGGCTAAGTGTGAGTGTGGTTCATTTCACTTAGTTGATGTTGGTTGAAGTTCTAACAAACAGGAGAAGGTAATGACCACTTGAAACTGACTATTGACCACATTCAGTGAATTGAGCATGCCTCCACGATGCACTCTTAAATCAGAGGACAATTATTCATGATGTATTTATGAAAGTAAAACTACAATACAATAAATGTTCAAACCCTGGACACTTACCAGCTATCCTGAATTTTATTAATGGCTTCATTGACTGACTGATGTGCTGCCACTGAATATCCAAAATATGATTCTTTCCGTCCATTCTTGATCACAGGAATCCGAGTTTCCAAATTGAAGCACAACACATCTTTGATCACTAATGCTATAAAACCTATTAAATAATACATTATTTATCTGGAACTAAAAGAAAATTTCAAGACGTCATGATACTTCAGCCGCTTCAGTATAAACATTGAATTCTATGCGTGGAGGACGAGGAAGAACAAAGGGTAGTGACAGGGACGAGTTCTATAGGACGCCGTTCTGTTGTGAGCGGGTGATTGCAGCGCATTCTCGCGTAGGATCCTAGTCAACTCAGAGGATCCTTCCCCCCGAACCTCGACTCATCCATCGCCCGCTCCAAAAGTGAGGTTAAGCCGGAGATTGAAAAATAACACATAAGGCGGCTGAATTCTTAAAAAATAAGTATATTTTTGGCGTTTTTCGACCCCTTTCGACAATGAATGGCCCGCCGCATGTACTAATAGGATGAAAAATTCGATTTTTCGCAGTTATACGCGATCCTACGGATTTTAATGAAGTCCAACAACTGATAACAGCAGTGAGTTGCGAGGATCCTACGCGCGATAGCAGCACTAGTACCTGCTCACGAATTTTTACATTGACTCTTACGGGAGTCCAGGGTCCTATAGAACTGGTCCCTGGTAGTGACCGTTCGTTAGGCAGCCATTACAATGACGTGAAATTGACGTCCAATGAAAAAGTTGGAATCAAATGACAACACTGGAATACTAGTTTTGATTGGCTGCTGAAATTTGACCGAAAGTCACTTAAGTAACAAATTTCGTCGATAGATAGCGTAAGTAGCGTTTGATAAAGTTAAGTCGCAACAACAACAATAATAACAAAGTTATTATTTTGATTGTGATTAGTTTTTGATCAGTTCTGCATTTTGTTCCATTTTTCCAAGAAGATTTCTGTTTAATCAACCATGGCCATGTACGACACATCATTAGATGACGAGCCACAGGATTATTTCAACAATGCCACTCTTCGCATCAGTGACGTTCGCAAGCAGAAGAATGCCCTGTCTGCTGATAAGAATTCTACTGCTAATCAAAGTGACAACTCGAGCTTATTTTCCTTGGACATCGCATTGGCTGATGAAGCCAAAGCAGGAGCTAAATCTCCCTCTTCCTCGTCCTCTAATGGTAAGAATCTGTTGGCCGCATGATCACTTCAACTCTCCAAAGCTTACTCGCTATGTGTAATACGAGTCACAGGAAACGTCCGATCATTCATATGGTTTGACAAGGCTGGTAAGCAACAGGATTACATCAAATGTCCATCAGCAGAGGAGCCATACACTTAGGTTCAAATTTTTCGGTAGCTCAGTGCCTTGTTTTATAAACCTCAGGATAGTAGGTAGGTAAGTAGGTAGGCGTTCATGACTCCAAGGTAGAAGTCCAGCAACTCAATTCTTAGCTTACATTAAACTGTTGAACTGAAAAGTCACTCGCATTCAGTCTTCATTATTCTGGAATCAGATTTGGCTCATCCTATTTGCCGGAACAGGTTTATAGTTCAAAATTTGGCTTGCCGTTAAATATCAGCTCATTTCGGTCCCTGGCTTTTGGGTTAGTTTGGTTTTCAGCCCTAGTGTGGATACTTCGGAGTCAATACCTTCTGCTTGCACTTGTACCGATAACCCCAATTAACCCAAACCTCTGTTGGAGTTTAGTGTCCAAGTATCTGTAACAACAAGATCCTCTTCGCAGTAGACGGTAGAGTTGAAATCAATTAAGTTTTTATTTTAATTTACTTAATTTTTATCTATTATTAAAAATTAACCATTATCTTCATTCTCTTTTAGCCCGTCCAAAAGATGCTGTCATGCCCTGGTCTGGTGACGATGCAAGCACATTTTTTGCGTCTCGAGAAGGATTTGTCAAAAGGGCAATAGACGAGTGCTCCAAAGAACTCGTAAATGACAAAATTGGGAAACTCCTAGGGGCTTGGCTTCTTACAGAGTGAGTGTTTTACATTTTACTCAGTCATCCACAAAGGAATCAAGTATTGAACAAATTTCAGATTCTACATAATTGATCTGAACCGATATATTGACCACTCTGGCCTATAAGCAATACACATTTATGAACATTAACAGTGATCGTAAAATGGGCATTGGTGACTCATAACTGACTTAATGAAATGCCTTTAGGTCCCACCTCAATTCTTTCCCTGAAGGTGGGGTGGATCATGACGGCTGTGATAACTGTGGTGTAGTGGTTGTAGCGCTGGCCCTATGACCAAGAGGTCCCGGGTTCGATTCCCGGCCAGGTGATCTGAGTTTGATGGTCTCAGGCAATGGTCACCTGGGGCTGGGGTAATAAGCGTGGAATCAGCCGATAGGCTACTTGAAATTGGTAAAAAAAAAAAAAAGTAACTGGCATTCTACTTGCACCAAATATATTTCAGTCTTGACCCCCGAAGAGTCGCTTTCACGAAAATTGCAAGTGCCCTATTCCAGAATTTAAGCAGAATATAAAGGTATCAAAGTCCTCCCTGCCCAATTTTCATTGAATATAGGTCAATTTTTGTTATTTTATATCATACAAAATTAAATTGAGGGGCTTGGAGGACAAGGCGCATAAGTGTAGCATTTGCTATTTAAAAAAATTTGTGTTTAAAGTTTCCAAATTACATGGAACCTTATGGCAGAAAGGAAGATTGAAGTCACTTTTTGATGCTTTAAAGCTGGATTTTAGTTGTGAATTTTTCACAGAATATACTTGAAACTAGTTGCAGTTGAGTTCATGAATACCTCAATTTTTTAAAAAACGGCACTTATCCATCTTGTCCACAAAGCCCCTCAATTAGTCATTTATAATAGGGCCCAAGCGCCAAAACCACTGGAGTTATGGTTTCTAAAGAATATTATGACACATAATAGATTGCTTATCATAATTTTCACAGCTTGTGAGTTTTTGGTGCTTGGGCCCTTTGGTAGACAAAAGGCTCTGTGGTGGTCATCAAATTAGATTGTTTAGAAATATTTTTAAATAGACAGTAGATATAGGAGGATATTCAGTCCAAACCAACGCTGGACAGACTTGCTAATTTAAGCTTTAACAAAAAGTTGTTTATACCTGTAGAGGAATTTTCAAAAAATTTCAAACCTCCACAAGCAACCAATTTATAAAAGATAAACAGCATAATGGAGTCTTGATTATTTATTTTGTCTTTATCAACTTGAAAAATTTTCAATATCATTCTTTTGTTGGGGAAGGCTCCTAAAATATCCTGCAACATGTTTCATATTTAACGTTGTGCTTTTTATTTTTGCATTTAACAGAATCAGCCTATGGGACAATGAAAAAGAAAGACTGGTTCTTCTCACTACGGATGAGCTCATCATAGTAAAATATGATTTTATCGCTCTGAAAATGTTAGATTCCAAAAGAGTGCCTTTGAATATTATTGATACTGTCATAAATGGAGATTTAGTGTATCCTAGTGGCTCCATTGTTCCGTAAGTACCTATACCCTCTTATTGTGAGAATCCTCCGTAGTGACAATCCTCTCTTTCGAATTTCGAATATTTTACTTTTCGGTCAAACTCTCAATGTAGCTATCTGCCTCTTAAATTGCTTCTTCAACTTGTGCAAGTAACCAATAAGAAGAGGAAGTACAGTAGATATTTGATTATAGACATTCTGATCATGCCAACTAACTGACCACTGGACAGGGTATTGAATTCACCTCTACCTCAAACTCAACATTAACTTGTTTTTCTTTGGTCTTTAGTGTTTGATTTTAAAGTTCCTGTCCATCTACCTGTCATTTTGATGTTATGACCAGAGTACCCTCATGGGGAGAGTATGGACACGTTGTTTTATGTACCTTGTCGGGCCCCATAGGGCGACAACGTCTAAAACGAAAATCACTAGAAAAATGCCCCTACTAACCTATGCATTTGAAAGATTAATCAGTATGGCTGACAGTGCATTGTAAACAGGTGTCTTTAAGGATTAACACTTTGAAACTGAGAAAATTTATGCAAAATCAAAGTTTTATACCCACATGCTTTCATAATTTACAGAAATTCAGAATTGCAGAATTGTGCAAATCCTATGCAGAATTGTGAAAAGTAGTACCGATGGATAATTTGAGTTCATAGGTTGGCTGCTTTTTTGGGCCCCAAGAGGTACATGACCTGATCAATTCGACGTGTCCATACACTACCTATTACTATATTTCCTCTTCAAAAATTTTTCTTAAAAACTTGTCATTATGAATTATGATTCAAAATTTTTGTTGATTTCAAATTATTGTTTTAGACAAGGATTCTCACAGGTGTTTGACTTTATGTAGGTTAATTTTGTTAGGTTTAACAGAAAGTGTATAAATTAGCTCTACTTGTATCACTTAAAGATAACTTGAAGTAAACACCGATCTCAGAGGTTTCAATTGAGAAAGTTGAAAACGTCAAGAATATCTTTCTGCAGTATAAAATTTTTCATCTGCTAATTTTCTAAGGCAAATCTTCATCCCTGAAGAAACTTTAATATGTACGTAATTGGGTTTTCTTATCAGCCTTTTCTTCCTTGTTACTTTGGATAGCATCTCTGATTTTTCCTTGAGTTAAAGCTGCTAAAAATTATGTCAGGGTTAGAGTTTTGGATTTCTTGGCACTGCTTTCTATCGAGAGTCTTCAAAATCAAAAGGTATATCACCATCCCATTGGAAAATAAACATTCATTCACACACACTCTCAATCAAAAATTGTTTCAGTATCTGAGTTTTTCATGTTGCATGAACTAATCTCCTCTTGTGAGAATCTCAAAATGGATTTTTAATAAAGTGTCTTCTTTCTTTCTTTTTATTTGCTCAGTCGTGTGAATGGGTTCACAAATGGATTTTCTCATTTTGTAAAAAGTTGTGTTTTCAAACCCTACCAGAAAGAGGAATCTTCTCGTGTTTTGGATCTTAAAGAATTTGAAGCAAGGTAGTAAATATAGTTATTTTGCTGCTTTGTGGAGTTTTTTTTTTATTCTGTCAGTGTTGTTTGACGCTAGGTTTGCTCTGTTTTTGTTCGTCACTCCAGTATAATGTGAAGTCCCATAAATTGTAGTTAGATTATCATATTTTTCTCTTCTGTCATTTTTCCAAATAGTAGGCTTTATTGATTTGTTTTCTTATGTTGTGCATTATGGTTATATTGTCATATTTTTTCTCCAAAATATTTATTGTGTGTCTTGGTGCATTTTCTGAAGGAAATACACTATTTTTAGTTTTACTTTTGATACTATGTGTCATTTTGCATGTTATAGTTTTTCTTTACTTTTTTCAGTAGGTTGATCTAGTGTTGATTGTTGTAGAAGACTCAAGATAAAATTCCTCACAGTAAGCTGGCGCAGCGTTAAAAAGTGGCTAGAGTGGCATGTTTTTGATTCTATGGAAGAATGTAGGTTTGAGAGGAATAGTCACTACTAAATGAGAGCACAATATCAGAGAGAATCAGATAACAATACTTTCTTGTAGTCTGTTAGTGATATTTACAAGCAAATAGGCCATGTATTTTTCTCAACTTGAGTGTATTTAGTTTTACTGACAGGGTCCTCTAAGAGTTGAATTATGTGTTGAAATTGATTTTAGTCTTCTCACAATACTCTAAATATTATATGCCAATGAAAAATACTCTACTTTTGAGTACTGTGTAGATTGAAGAAGATTCCTTTGAATTCATTTACGTGCGAAACAATTTTTAGATATTTTTTGACTTCTCAATCAAATATCATTAAAATGTTTTGTATTAAAAAAGCATTGAAATCTTGTTTTTTCTCAAGAAAATTTTGAATGAGCTCTGCTTGTATATCTGGTAAATTTTGTTCTCCCATGTAAAAATTTGTCAAGTAGATTAAATCTGCCATAAAGTTTCTAATCAGAAGTTCCTCCAGTTTTACCTGCGTTTCTCATGGGATAGCCCCTTATTGGGAATTAAGAAAAATTTCACCTACAGTATCTTTGTTAAAATTAAAAGAACAGCAGAAACACTGAGAAACTGATTCAATGGTACAACATAATCTACAGACTTTAAATTCTCTATTCAATGAAAAAATACGCGCCCTCTGTAAAGATAGTTTAATTTTCAGTCACCCATTACAAAAATATTTATATTCACATATTAGCATTCACGTTAAAGTTTATAAAATTTTCAATGCTGACAAGGGGAGGCTACCGATTGTCCACCTCAGATCGGGTTCAAATTTGGCAGAGAGGTAGAATAGGTTGATATAAGAAACCGTATTTTTTTTTAGGTGCCAATGCCCAGCCGTTTTTGAGTTATGAATTTTTGAAGTTGCCGTTTTTTCGTGTCAGCGACGCGCTCAAGTTGAGCCTACTGTGCGCGCATCTTTTAATGCGATCCGATTGTCCCGACGTTCAAGAGAGACGGTTGCCCAAGCGGTAGCGCGCTCGCCTACGGTGCTGCAGGTTCAGGGTTCGATACAACTTCCGTGAATTACATTTTTGCAATTGATTATTTTGTTTTTTAATCGCTTCATCACAGCAAATTGTAAGTCACCTTGTAGACGTTGTGGTGCTGATTATATTTTTTTCCTTTTTTGTTACACATTCATTAAAAAAATAAAAAATACATAAAATTTAATTAGAATCAGATGCTAAAGCACCGCTTTAAAATAAAATTATTTTGCTACTACTATAACGTCTACAAGGTGACTTACAATTTGTTGTGATAAAGCGATTAAAAAACAAAATAATCAATTGCAAAATTGTAATTTACGAAAGTAGTATCGAACCCCGAACCTTCTGCACCGTAGGCGAGCGCGCTACCGTTTGGGTAACTGTCTCACTTGAAAGTGAGGACACTCGGATCGCATTAAAAGATGCGCGCACAGTAGGCTCAACTTGAGCGCGTCGCTGACACGAAAAAACGGCAACTTCAAAAATTCATAACTCAAAAACGGCTGGGCATTGGCACCTAAAAAAAAATACGGTTTCTTATATTAACCTATTCTACCTCTCTGCCAAATTTGAACCCGATCTGAGGTGGACAATCGGTAGCCTCCCCTTGTGAGTCGCCTCCCTTCTCTTTATGCATGACTTTCAACACAGACTCTTGTGGGCCAAATAACGGTAGGTAATAAATAACTAACTGTCAAATACCAAAAAGATCTGAGATTTGAAAAAAATTGTGCGTTCATTATGCACCTCATGTCATTTTAGTCTACACTTTTTATTTTCTGAATCCTTGAAATTATTGTTTCCTGAGAATTGAAACATTTATGTGGTATATTTTTCCAGGCCAAGAAATTCGACAGGTGTTCGTGCTATGTGGAATAATGGCCAACCACTTGATTTTCTTACGAAATGGAATGCGTTTTCAAGTGATGTTCCCTGGTTCACCGTCACTTCTCATCCATTGCTGAGGTGCAAAGGTAATTTATTTTTTATTTTTATTTTGTATTTTTAAATTTACTCTTGATTAAACACAGTTGAAAACTGCGCCTACATTACTTGGACCTCGAGTTTGCTCTTATGATTGGAGGATAAAAAAACATCAAAATTCTTGTGATGAGTCATGATATGAAGACTGCCACAAGTTGCCAAGAGTAAGGGAACCCTAACGAAATGGGACAAAATGGAGGAGTGCACCCTGTGCGCTTTAGTAGTGAAGTAAGAAGTTCAATTTTTTGGGTTAACTGGTTTTTTTTACCAAAATGGTAAAATTAAAAAAAAAAAAAAAAATTAATTTTTCAGGGGGAAGCAATCGTAAATGGGCCTGTTGCAAACTTTTGCTAGATCTAAAATAAGAGTTGTTACTTGTAGAAAATGTCTCAAGAATCACAGTGAGCGCATCGGCCAAGTCTGAAATGCACTCCTTACTTCACAATTTGCATAAGAAATTTACGTTTTTTCTAGCTTTCTGCCTCAAAACCGATACTATGACACAGGTGCATATTTCGTTAGAAGAGTCATTTGGTCATTCCATCCAACCCCTGCTCACAAGGATACTACACAATATTCAACCTAGCCGACGCCAATCTGCCCAAAATACATGTAACGAGAAGATGATTCTAACCACCTAATAACAATCGGCGTGTTTACAGTCACATTTTTCTCGCGTTGATAGATTTCCGCCTTGATTGACCTTGTGCTCTCCTCAATTTGCACGCCAAAGCGTCGGCCATGTCAAGCAGGGATTGAATGGAATAACTCCTTTAACAAAATGCTCACCTATGCTGTAGTATCCTTTTTGAAAGCTTAAAAAAACGCAAATTTCTTACGCAGATTGTGAAGTTAGGAGTGCATTTCAGAGGTTGCTGATGCGCTCATCGTAATTTTTGAGACATTATCATTAAGGAACAAACCCTTATTTTTGCTTTAGCAAAAGTTTGCAACTGGCCCATTTTGGTAAAACAAGAGGGAAAGTTGATTGATCTTGTGGGAAAGGGGAGGAGCCCTTGGGACCTTCTGCACTCATGCCTCCTCAAAGCGAATGCACTTCATGGAAGTGAAAAGTTTCATAAAAAATTTATCTGCAAAAAACTGCAGGTTTGAACCAGCAACATGTATCGGATACAAATAAAAGAGCGTTCAGGAGAGTCAGAAGTAGCTTATCTGGAAGGGCAATATTCTTGAAGTGGTAGCAACCATTCAAAAGTCTATTTACTTCCTCTGTTATTCATGGATAGCTTACAGTTAAAGTGATCTTGATACATTACGTAACATGTGCTACCATTCATAAGCTTAATGCCACTGTATGCAGATACAGATGAAGGTACAAATTTAAGAATTCTGATAAATGTTTCTTCTCTAAAATTTCATTTGGAAAACGATTGGCTCAACGAAAATTACTGAAAGTAACTTCTAACTAAGATATTAACGTTTTTATTTAGCACATTAAACGTCTCCTCCTCACAAGAAAAACTAGAATCCACCTGAATCAAATCGGGCCCCACGACTGTTTTGGCAGGCTTCTCAATCAGTTGTGTTCTCTCCCCACCCTGTGTTTCTCAAAGTGTAAACTACTTGCAATAGCTGAGCCGAAGCGCAGTTCGTCCAATTTTCATACTGCAAAGACTGTTTGTGCTCACCATTTAACTCAAGTAGAATATGGTTTTTTCATGAACAGGAAGTTTGATTTGAATTGAAAACCATTAATGCCTTCGTTAGGAGTTACTTTCAGGAGTGATTTTCTTTGTACACTTTGTGTTCTACTTGAATTTTCAAGTAAGAAACTAATATCATAATACTTAAATTCGCACTTACCCAGTGGTCCATTGCTGCATCCTTTAAGGTGATAGATAAATGATAGCAAGACCTGATGAACTTATGGATTGGACTGAATTCATTTTGAACCAGCACTTACAGAAATTATGACTGGTCCAATATAACAGTTTTGCTGGGTTGCTTTCGTAATCTTGTTTCAACTGATCATTCAATTGCAAAAATCCTTCTTCACTTAAATTGCAATTCCAGCTAATTTTAGTTTTTTTTTGTTGCAGAAACCACCACAGAAGAAAAAAAATTATACTGTGTCGATAACTTCTACGCTGAGTTTGTCAAGGCCCTTGAGCTTGTCACAGCGCTAACTCCATGCAACATTCAACACAAACCAATCCTTCTGGAGAATTACATTGGATTAACATCTCTAATACATAACAAGTGCTCTCTAGGATTTTTCAAAATTCGAGGCAAGTTCAGTTTTTAATGGGCTTATCAGTTTTTCATCTATGTGATCATTAAGTAATGATTATTTTCAAGTACATATTGATTAGATATCTTTCGTAAGTGATGCCAATATTGGCCCTTTCTTCAAATTTCTATTATGTATTATATTTCTATAGCATTATTTTTTTATATCATGTTTACTTTCATCATCGATGTCAATCTACATGTGCAATATGAGGCATTATTATCAGGCATCACTTAATCTCACATAAGAATTGAATTGGATTGTGTGAAAATATCCGATATTCAACACAATATTTCAGAATTGTATTGGTATGTCTCACTTTACGACTGAGCGACAAAGTCGCTTACGACAAAGTCGATCTGCTTAGTAAATGAGTAATTATATTTGCAGGATTTTTGATAAAATTGTTCCACACTCCTAACTTCTTGAATCAACTTTTTTCTATGAATCATGCAAATTCTGAAACACTGAATTGAACTTAGGACGTTTTTGCATCTTCCAATTCAATTACACACTAGACCCTGCTTGAAAAAAGGGGTCCTTAACACAGTCAAGGAAGCCTAATTACTTTAGACCGATTGAAGTCGAAATATTTTTCTTAAATGATCGTACGAACAGTCAGAAAGGAATGGCAAAGAACAGGAGACCGTGCCATCTTTCATTAACAATGTAAATAAGAATCGCTATTCAGCAGCACAGTGTCAGATTATCTGACTGATTTTTTTAGCAGGGGTGCAGAAAGTTCTTTGTTTTCACATGAGTCAAGTTTGTTTCCACAAAAATACCCCTCCAGTGAAAAAGCTTAGTGCTTAAGATTGACCCAGTTTTCACAATTGAGTTGTGTAAAATCATGACCCAAACTCCTTTCACTGTTCATTGTTATAATTTTTATTTTTTATATTGTTATTTATTGCTTTATCAGTTGATATAAGTTCACTGATACTTTTTTTCTTCACTTTAATTCACCGTCCAAATGTTTTCCACCAATATCCCCACCGAAGACTTTAATTCCACTAAAAAATGGTGAATAAATATAGATGGCAAGCACTTTCATAAATCTCTATCCATTTTTCGATGCCTGTATTATTTAATCTTCATTTTTCAACCTGTGCCTCTCCCAACAAGGTTTTTATGTGGAACACAAAGCATCTGAGGCAATATTGCATCATGATCATATTTTTTAAAAAACCTTCAAAAATTTCCCTAATCTTGTATTGAATCTCAGACAACGAGTATTATTTTGTCTCCATGATTAAAAAATTAATAAAATATTCAATGTATACACCCCTCCTATTTTTCTTCAAGGATTGTCGGTACCTATTCACAAATGGTTTCATTCCTAATTATAATGATTTAAGACTTTACTGAGTTTTGTACTTTAGGCTCTTAAGCTCTTTTCCTTCTTGTCAATTAGTATAACTGAATCAGAAAATCTTAATTTTTATACATATATTCTGCATCCATCCAACAATAATTGAGGAGCTTTCCGGAGACCGTTGTCAAAAAATTACGCTTGGGAAAATGCATTTGAAGTTTTCACTACTACTCTCTGGCTTTTGACGGTGACCTTCACATTGGAAATTGGAATCCAGCCTCCAATGTAAGTCACCATCAGTGGCCAGAAAATAATTTTGGAAACTTGAAATGGATTTTTCTCAAATGCAATAATCATTATGAGCCCTTTCTCAGGGAAGCTCCTCAATTGCACTTATTATTCATTTTCATATCTTGAAAAAGAGTCTTCATTCAGAATTGATGAGAGAAACATAGGATTCATTTTCTTGCTCACTTTAATGAGACATCCCTGAGTGGAAAAGGTCTACAGAATGTTCGCCAGCATTTTCTAATTTCCTTCTGCATTTTGACAGTGTAAGTTGGCAATCACTTAACTCAGTTTGCGATGCCGCAGACTTCCTGTCATACTTTATTTTTCAAATGGAAAACTACTCAACCGCAACTCTTTAAAACTGCCGTAATTTTTCTTCTTCGTATGAAGAAAATTTTGCAAAAACTTCAAGGAATGATGTCAATTTGTTCTCCTTTGAAAAAATAACATAGAGGCGGAGATTTTCAGACACTGCAAATGAGATATGTGATTGCAGACTTTTGCCGTTGATTTTTCTTTTATTCTTGGGAGCCATGCAACATCATTAGCCAAGATTTTTTGAGATGGGAGTTAATCATTGAACCATCAAAATGGTGCAATTTTTCATAGAGGAAAAAAAAAATTCTTGAACGCTGTAGTGCAATAGGTCTGTTCAGTCCAATCTTGTCTAATACAGGAATCTGTAATCTTGTTTAAGAGGCAGTTCATAGTGACTCGTCTCCTTATTTAATGGAATCTGACCATAAATCCTCAGTCAAACTATCTAGTCATCCTGTGTTATTCTTTCTTGATCTTTCAGCATAGATTTTTGACCTAGAATCCAAATGCCTCAGCTTTAGCAAATATGAGTATAAACATGTGAGTAGCAATGAGTTTTAATCAAATGGCGGGGTGAAAGAAATAGATATTTTTATAATTCAGTCATTAATCACTTCCAATTATTTTCTAACGCATGTGCAATTTCTTCAAAAGTTCACTTTATTCCTAATTAGATGCTTAATTAAGTACTTATTTATGTCCACCCTAAAATATTCTCTGTGTGTTAATTTATTTTTTGCTATCAAATAACTATGTCATATGACCTTCTCAGAGATAAATTAAGCATAAATAACCAGATAAGTATTATATCATATTTATTTGTGATCTTTAAAAATTTACATATATATTTCGATTCCTAATATTATCTTTTTATTTTTTAAATCTTTCTCTCCTTCTATATCTCTGAAAACGCTCTCTACACATTTATGTCTCTTTTATTGAAACATCAACATTGAACTTCGAAGTTAAATGTAGTGTCCTTCCATTGAAAATGAATGTACAAAAAACTCATAAAAATATGAGAAATGCTTACAAAATGAGCCCATTACACATTTACATAAAATTTACTGAGTCTTAAAAACCAAATGCTTTTATCATCATGTATGTAATGATCTTGCTAAAAGTGCGTATGGTAGCTCACTCATACTAGGACCTTCCTTTAACTCGATTTTTTCGTTCTTTTGTTATACTTGATGATATTTTGTTGTAGGGCTGTTGACAGAGAATTTTATTGTTCGTAAATCACTTCTATTGTCATCAACAAGATTTCTCTACTGTCGAAATTCCTTTTGTTTTGTATCTAAAAACTCGCACATGATTTGATCATGATGCTTCTTAGACCACTCATCATAATTGTCCAGCATGTAAAGGATTTGAGGAAGTAGCAAGGCTCTAATTGCTCTAACTTTCTGAGCTCTGATCGCAGGGTCCAACTCTTGAGGAACATTATCTGGAGCGTCCGTACATTGCTGCTCGTCCTCTTGGCTCTGATTCACTGCAGCTGCATTCATTGTGGAATCTTCTTCGTCGAGGTCAGATGGCCTTTCGCCAGATGAAATTTTTTCGGCTTCAGATTTCAATGTCCAGTCTACCTCATGATCTGATTTTCTTCCTTCAATAGATTCAGCACTCATTTTTTCCAATGACCATTTCTGTGGAAGGCAAGTTTCATAGTCCATAAGCTCCATAGAGCAGGCATCGCATTCACTAATTGACTCCTTAATGTTCATGATCAATATCTTGACTATTTCCAGAATGTTTCTCATTTCTTCTGTCTGGAAAGAAGGAAAAATTCTTCAGTCCTTCTAAAAAAAAAATGGATCTAGGAACATTCAGTGGATGGTATCAATAAGGATAAGCTTTCCTCAAAATGTTCATAGATAAAATAGTGAGACAGTTCCTACCTCCTGCGTTCTCCATGTCGGCCACCTGTGGTGTAGTGGTTGTAGCGCCTTAATCAGAAGGTCCCAGGTTCGTTTCCCAGCCAGGTGGCCCGAGTTTGATGGTCTAAAAAAACCGTTACCTGGGGCTGACCTGATTTGGTACTGAAGCGGAATGAGACTTTAGGGACTGCAAGCGTGGAATTATCCCCTCAGGAATATTTTTAAGTGAAAAGAAAGAAAGAAAAAAAGGAAAAAGAAGGAATAATTGGGAAAAGTGGCAGCTCTCTTACAAAAATCTCAATGTATCTTTGTGCATAACTTGATGGTGAAAATGAGAAACGCATTTCTAAACTATTCTACTGGCTGCTTGTATCAGGGAAATTTTGTTAACTTAGTTTTTAGTCGTGCCTCATAAAAGTAAAATGCGTCAAAGAATTAACAGCATTTTAACGTGAAATGTGTATTTTTCAGTTTTCTTGATCCATACCCTAGGTAGACTAGTAAAATCATTTCTATAAATGTATTTAGATTTCAAATTCACTCTTAATCGGATAGTCATTTTGTTTCTTTACATACCATTCCGTAGCACTTGCTTATTTCTTGTAACCGTTGCTTCAATATTATAGAATCAGTCAACATTTGCACAGCTTCATCTTTAGATGGGATCCAATTCTTGTCTATCCATTCAGAGTATCTGCTTTCCAGTACTTTTAGTTCATCCACCTTTATCTTAAAAATTTCATCCAGATCCTAAACAATTAAATGGAATGAGAAACCCTTATTGTCTTTTACTCGAACCTGAAGATGTAACTGTAGACTGATGTGCTTTGTAAAGAAGTTTGAAGTATAGATACGTCTCCACATTAGCTCTGTCATGGATCAACTAAACACCGAACTTTGAACGATATGTAACTTTTCTGAAAGGTGCTGGCCCTTTTTCAATAGTCAAAATGCAAGAAAAAAGAAAAGTGACCGATATGCTTTCTTACCTCATAGCAAGATGCAGAGTTGTGTACACTTTTTGAACTAAACAATTAATGACTAAAATAGGAAGATGTAAAAAACTACCTTGATGGATGATGTCGTATGTCATGCTCATGATATCTCCATCAATATTGCATTTGAACCGATCTTTGTAATTGTGGCTCATCTCCTCATGCAGCAACAATAATTAGGTATTTATGTAGGTGTTAGGTACCTATGCAACCTTGGGGAAAATATTTGGGATGATTTCTGCAAGAAGCACCGGGTTATTATAAAATCTACCATTGGTTTTATATGATAACTTTCTCACGTCCACTCCATGATCATGTTGCCACAGTAACTAAATTCAATGTGTTGTTAGGAAATAATGTCAAACTCAAAAATATAACTTGCCTTATTTAAAGGAACTCTCTCTGATAAAGTGTCAATGTCCATAATATTCGGGTTACTTTGCTCCTCAAACTTCATTTTTTTGGCCTTAACAGCTGGTGATTCATCTTCCATCTGAATTGAAAGATTATTTTGATCAGTTGGGACATAACAATGTGCCTCCTCTTCCACTAGTTGAATTCGGTCTGCATTTATGTTCATAAAATTTGTCCCTGCACCATGCTCGTTCTGTGGAACTAAGAAAACAGAATTAAGGAGGAAAATTATATGGCAAAATGATAAATTCTGGTTACACTTTCTCACTGAACAGTGATTTTTTATTGTTTACTTACTTCGTTAAATTAAGATGTGTCAAGTGATCCACAAAAATGCTTTCACCTGGTGTGCAAAGAAACTTTTCTACAGTGCTGTGATAATTTTGCCGAACTTATCAACCGATCAATTAAACTTTTTAGCATATACATACAGTTGTCGCAAAAGTTCCTGGACTGATGCTATAATTCTGGAAGCAAAATGCTTATTGAGCTGATCATGGTCTCATTTTAAAACTATCTTATAATTTCTAATCGATTGAAATAAAAATCCTTTCTTTGCTTAAAAATTGGCGAAGTTGTGAGGTTTTGAATGGAGGAAGTGATGAGGCTGCATTCACAGGTTTCTTACGATTCATTTTTTCAAGTGTTAAGAATCTGAAAGGTGTCTTTAATCAAATTTCTGGAAATGATGTCTACGCATCTTATTTAGTGACTTCTATATTCTATCAGAAACCAATGTGCTGTTGTAAATATACTAATAACAAATTACCTCCTTGGTTTACAAGTATTTGATTGTCATTTCTATTCAAGAGGAATAAATCATCAGCTCCATTAGGCAGGGGTTGACGATCACAGTATTGTTCGTTTGATTGTCTGAATGATGAGTTCAAACCTGATTTCCTCTTGAGGCTCCATCTGAACGGGCAAATTGGATTTTTTTCCCTAAAAACACGATTTATAAACTTTGAGAGCATTCACAAGTCAATGAGGCAAAGGGAAGAAAGTAGATGCAATATTCAAATATAAAAAAGTAATTTTTAGTGATGTTGGGTAAATTCTTTTTAAAGTTGACCTGTTTATTGTAAGAAACCATGAAATTTGTTGAGAGAAATATCACTCTGAGAGAAAAGCTTNTATTCGCATGCTTTCTCTTCTTACGTCATATCACCGGACTCTGCTCTTTCTATCTAATCACCCTGCGCGGAGTCCGGCTTTGTCACCCTCAACCATCAGGACTTTCTCTTCATCATTTCTTCAGGACACTAGTCTAGTTTTAGAGTTAGTTACAGTTCAGCAGCGGATAGAGTTCTATTGTACCTCTTGGAGGCCAGGCCTCGGCTGGCTCCTCCACTTTTCTCACGTTGAAGTACAGAGTTCATCCCTTATATTTTTGTGTTTCGTGTTTTCATCCTCTTCCCCTTCGTCTTGGAGCAAGGGCACCCTACAGAGGCCCATCCAAGTAACATTACAGTTGCACACCTGTCATGCTTTATCTTTTCCCCGGAAAAGTAGTCAACGTATGAATTTCTTGCAAACTTCATTGATTTTTTTCACTGGCTCAGAATATTCCTCATATGTTTCAAGCTATAAAGTTGACTCTGTTTCTCTTAAAAAATAAACATAAAATAGGAGAAAAATTGAAGCATGGCAATGTAAAAACGTTGTTTCACAAAAATGATTATCGGTGGGTTTTTTTGCGGATGATGTAAAAACCTACCAATGATGAAAGGTAAGTAAACATTCCTTTTACTTAAAATTCTTTTTAGGTGGGTACTTCCAAATTCTTCTTTCCTCTTCTTCCTATCAAAGTTTCAAGCCCCTTTGATAAAAAACGATGTACTTAAAGCTAATTCCTGATTTGCAATAAAATTGTGCCTGTCAAATTCGGCCTTGTATAGGAGAGTGAAAACCTAGAAATTTTTCCAAAACAGGTCGAGATATTTTCAGGTCCCTATAGGGATATGGGTATACTTACCCATAATAAGAGAATATGAAATTTTTCCGTTTATATAATAACATCTTTAATAATAATATAATAACACTATATAGAAGGACTGCCCCTCCTCCTCTCTATTCAAATTTCTGTAATCATAAGGAATACTTTCTCAGCCTGTATGGTGGCATGTTGTAATTTCTTCCTGAGGATCCATTAAGTATTGTGTTCTGAAGAAAAAGTGGGCTTATACTTATTATAAGCTGTGTGGACTCAATGAAAGGCATGAAAAAGTATGTTAATATTTACTTACATGTTCTTTATCTTTAAAAGAAGTTGTATTCCTTCTTCTCAAGCTCGAAGTGAAGTGGATTATTTAGAATTCTGTTCAAACTTCAAAGAGCAGGATTAAAGGTACCTGAAAAACCGATCAAATCAAAGTTTTTGTCGATAAAAACGTACCTACGTAAGACGAACAAGAATCGGTTGTCACTTGTCGCGACACATTCGCAACAGCGCGGATGTTTGCGCCAAAAAGTTTTCAGCTCGCTGATTCGTCCGAGCGCTCCCAGCAGTTCGGTGGCGGGAGAAATAGTGAAGTCCAAATTCGCGATGAAAAGCGGAGCTTTTAAAGCTCTCAGCGGCTCTCACCTGGAATTTTGTAATTTATATGATGGACTTTTCGCAGTAGTTATTGTAATTACACACGATAAAATCTAAAAACTATGTTAAAATATGGTGATCTATCGTCCGAACAAAGTCAATATGAGGAATCTAAGAAGAGTCAAAAAAGTCAAAAGAAAAGAATGGTTCAATTCCGACTCACTCCATTCCGTTTCGTTACCTTGGTTACCTGTAGTGTTTCATGTTTTCCATTATCCCTCTCTCACGGTCGAATGTATGTAAATAAACAAATCTCCATGCTTGATTTTGATTTTTTGCGCAGCAGTGACCAAGTTATATTTCAACGAGAGTCTTTTGCATACTTTAATGTGACATTAATTGTTTCGTAATGCATAATTAAGGTGATAATGCGCGTTTACTCCGATCCCTTTTGTGTAATGGAAATATTTGATTCCTTGTGAAACAGTTACTTAAGTCAGTTAAGTACCTATGTTTCGGAACCTTTATGTAATCTTTCACAGATCCAAATTGCCTCTATAAATACTTGTGAAGTGTCAATTAATGGCATATCCTCAGTTTCATTTAAATAGAAATAAAGGGTTATATATAAGGTTAATACTGCCTCTTGTTCTATCTCGCTTTTATCGAGTATCAAGCATGAGCAAGCGGAAAGCGCCCTCCTCTGAAGACAATCCTAATCATGACTTTTGTGAGTTTCTAATGGGTGAGTAGGTTTTTCCTCACTTTTCCCCCCTCAGTTCGTCTGTAAGTTACCATTCCTATGATGTCATCCATGGATTGACAAATTAGAAGAGAAAAGAATGTCTGCACCAGAAAAGTTGTGTGACAATGTTGAAGCTTTGCCAAGATAGTTGGTTTTAGAGTACAACAGAGAATTTGCTATCCTCACGCTTTCATGAATGAATATAGTGACTGTGCCATTCATTCGTCAACATACTGGATCTGGTTTGACTGAGGTTAGGATTGCACTTAACCACTCTCAATCCACCTTGTAAAGGGCTTTTTTTTTATCCGAACCATAGTGGACTGCAATAGAACGCATCACTTTGTTATCCCGTTCCACTGGCGCGTTCCATGTGTTCCAGTGGAGCGCTTGGCCCACTCTTCCGAGGTAGGTTGAGATTGGTTCAGGCTGGTTGAACCAGCCTGAACCGCTACCATCGTGTTCCATGCGTTCCACGGACAAAAGAAAAGCCCTTAAGAAGGATCCTAGCATTCCACTGAAACGCAAGGATTGGGCTATACTGCCCCAGTGGACCAATATAAAAAAGTGAGGCATTTCATTACTTCCATTGTGGTCCTTTGCACAGTTCAAATAAAAGGGAAGCCCCATGAAGTTTGACCCCCTGTAACTTTGCATTAAAACTCTTCAAAGAAACAAGCATCTACATGTAGATGGTCTACCATATGAATCTTCTTGATACTGAGATTGTTTGTTATCACTACACTATATAGATGACAATGCCTAATGCTCACTTGATAATGTAAGTCTGTTTACAACCAAAACCACTTGCCCCATCCCAGAATAATTCTCTTGACTTCACTGGGCCCAGAAGTAGACTATGAAGCGCCTGCGCTGATGATGGAGCCAATAAATCCGACAGTACATTCACTGGAGCTTCCCTAATTGGTTGTAACTAGAGTTGCAGCGAACAGTACTAAATTGTGCCTGTGTAAGCTTTTCTCCTTTATCATGAGAATTTTCAGTTTTATTCTAAATATGACATGTAAGAATGCATTCTGGCAAATTAGCACACTACCTATATTCTTGCTAAAATGAGAAAGTTTAACAATAAGAGGATCCATCTCCTCAACTTCACATGTGTTTAATTTGATTCCCAGAGCTGGCTGAAAATGAAAGGAATGTGAATCGCAATATTCACAAGTACAATGCTTACCGCAAGGCAGCAACCTCTCTCGCAGCACATGCAACCAGGATAAAATCTGGAAAGGAAGCCTCGAAATTAGAAGGTGTCGGTCAGAAGATTGCTCAGAAAATTGATGAATTTCTGGAAACTGGGAAACTAGCAAAATTGGAAAAGGTACAACCCTCTCGATTCAACATTATTCATTTCAATCTTCAATATTCATCTGCATCATTTTATCATTTACTTACTTTTTCATGGCCATTCAGTTTAACTTCTGATATTATTTTTAAGGGTCAACCAAAGAAAAGGTCTACTCTCATTATTTCTCTTGCAAACAAAAACTGAATACACTAGTAAGATTTTGTGCGCTCTCAAGTCTAGAATGTCTTCTTATTACCTTTTAAAACTGAACCACAAATTTTGTCGTAAAATACCAGAGTACCTGTATAAGATTCTTGGTATTTACCCCCAATATTACAGAGGTATGTACCCAGTTCAAGTGAAAAACTTTCATAAAATGAAGTGCTTATAACATGTACTGAACTTGTCTTGTTTTACTTGAAAAAAAAGCTGCATGTCAGGAGTAGTAGATCATTTTCAATCTAAATGCTTTCTCACAATAGGTACATTTAAGTTAGTGCCAAGATTTTTCGGTTTTCGGCTACTCATAATGATGAAAACAAAAGTTGAGTTATCAGCTGATTTAAAGTTTAAGTGAGCAGATATGTTTTTTAGCATGAGTCCATTTCATCTTGAGATTTTTCTTGTACAGATTCGAGAGGATGGAGTAGGACCTGCTATTTCAACATTGACTCGTGTATCTGGCATTGGACCAGCTAAAGCAAAAGAACTTTATGATCTTGGTATCCGAACAATCGAAGAATTAAAGTTACATGAAAATAAACTCAATCATCATCAGCGCATTGGACTAAAGTAAGTTATTTTTTTGTCATTGTTTTAATTTTTGGAAGTGTCGCTCCAAGAGGTGTCCATTATTCTACCTGGAGTTTGTACTGATCAATAGTTACAAGTAGTGAAAGACTTCTGTCTAAGAAAACTGTGAATACATAATTGGCAATCTCATACAATTTGACAGTAGTGTTAACTTTCATCTCTTTAGACCTTTACAAAACTCTCATTCGGGCCTCAAAATTCCTGAATAGCTCTTCATAATCAAGTAAGAAAAAAAACCTGAAAAACTGCACTTAATAATCAAGTTACATAAAATCAAAGTTAACAAGTCTTAATAGTTCCTGAAACTGCTGTAACTAATGGAGTGTACAGTTTTCATGCCCATAGTATGTGGAAATAAAAATTTTGTTGTTTTTTGGACATCTCAAAAATATTAATTATTAGTTTTTTGTATTATCTTCACCATGCAACCGTATTTAAAGTATGATCAAAAAGATACTTCAAGTACTAATTACATGTGTAATTGTGTATAATAGTATAATCTTAATTGTTACTTCTTTCAGATATTTTGAAGATTTTGAAAAACGGATTCCACGCGATGAGATCAAACAGGTAGAAGAAATTATATCGTCAGAACTTACGAAGCTGGACAAAGACTTTCAAATTACCATTTGTGGAAGTTATCGGTGAGAAATCTTGTTCAAACATGTGCTCCATTTTCAAAAACATATTTTTGCATTTTAGACTTTCTTAAGTTTAAAATGGGATTAGCAAAAATTTGTTAAGAGTAGCACTTAGGATGCTGGCATAGACAGACTAGACAGAGAGCAGGAAGGACAGCATCTCATCCAATCAGTTAAAAATCAGTGCAGAAAGTCCAAGAAAGATCAGAGTTACTATCGGAAGCTGGCAAGGTTTGACGTTTTTGAAACAGGAGGGGCAGAAAAACGCAAATTAACTGTGAGGAACACAAACAAAGCATGTAATACGGTTGAATGGAATGTTTTTTAGAAGATTTGTTTGATTTACTTTATTAGTGCTGCTGCAGTATTGGCCGCGGAGACTGAAATAGAATGGACCAGGAATCAAGTAAAAATTAAAGAACCGCTTTGCAATCCAACTCTTTGCCTGACCATAACCAACACTCTTTCGGAATTATCAATAATGCCCAGGCATTGTTCTTTTCACGTTTGATTTCTTTTTGACTTTTCTCCAGCACCTTTGGGAATAGTCTACGATGCCCGGGCATAGTTGACTTTATTTAACAATCCTGTACTTTGTACAACTATCTTAAGCCTTCCTTGAGCATTGTCGATGTTGCTCGCGTCCTAGATGTTGCCCATAACATATACATTTCACTAGTTCATTGAGTGACTACCGATTTACTTTTCCTTTTCTGCTGAATTTTGGCTGGTAATATTTTTTTTTATTTCATATATTTGTGCAAGAGCCTTTAATGTCTCACTCTTTGCAAGTATTTTCATAGGGAATTGTTTTGTTGTAGGCGAGGTAAAGCTGAAAGTGGAGACATGGACGTTCTCATCACCCATCCTAATTACACATCAGATATGCCGAAATCAAAATCGGAGGCTTTATTGAAGCAAGTTGTTTCTGCCCTTCAGAAAATTGAACTCATTACGGATACAATTTCAGTCGGAGATGTCAAGTTCATGGTAAATTTTTGCTCTCTTTTTCAATCATTCTTCTAATGACATCAGCTTTTGCGTTTTTTGTATCTGCTCACCATCATTTGGAATAGTTCCGAAGCTACGTTTAAAAAAAAAATAATTTCACTATTCACTAAAGGCTGATATTGTCGAAGCAATCAACTACAATTTAATTTTCACGGTCCTGGTTACACTTATATGCAGATGCCAAGTTTAGTTTGATTTTATACTGAATCTCTTTGGTTTGCGAAAAACAGATATCCTTGAGTAGACAAACTCTATCGACACAGATTCGTTCCCATGTCATGCTTGAAAAGAAAGCTGTTATGAACTGCCAGCATTGTTGAAAGCACCGATCAACTGTTGGTCTGTTTCAAATATGGCAAACCTGAATATCTGCCTGGCAAAGCATGTGCAAAAACATCATAATGTTTCGATGTTAATTTTAAAAGTAATTTTATGACAACGTTTCTACACTCATTTTGCTGGGCAGGAAGTAACATTAATAGTCAGAAATTTAAGTCTCAAGTAATTTCCCAATTTTAATGCTCCACTACCTTATTTCACAGGGCGCCTGTAAACCAAAGGACACAGCTCGGCGACTTGATATCAGAGTCACTCCGATTGATCAGTACTTTTGTGCTGTATTATATTTCACTGGCAGTGACATGTTTAACAAGCAAATGCGAGCACATGCATTGCAGAATAACTTTACTCTGAATGAGTATTGTCTGCGACCAATCGGATCCACTGGTAAGTCAATTTGATTATACTATTAGCGCAGTCAAGTTATGTTAGGTATCCTAGTCTATAAATAATTTTCCTTGTTTTATTCACTGTTGTCAAGCTATAAAATATAATTTTTCAGATGAGGAGGCAACATAGCACTTACTTTTCAAAAGTCGTGTCATGGTGTAGCACCTAGTGCTTCATCATTTAGGGGAGTCATGAGTCTTTTTTGGTCAAAAATTGTTTTCACTTTTTTGTTTAATTGAATTTTGTATATCCTTAGCTGTAATTCAAGACCAAGGTGTTTAAAATCTGATTATTATCACATCAGTTACAGTTATGCAATTTTTTGGGACACATTGGCAATTCAATCCAGTATCCTGATGACATTCCATTCCTTTGTGTATTCAAATCTTTAAGCAGGTCTATCTCACAACAACGTTTTTCGACCTGAAGGTCGAAACGATTTAACAAGTAAATACATAACATATATGTAATAAACATTAGTAAGTAAAAACATAGAAGAATATGTTTAGAATGCCGGATTATTATAATATATGCTACCTAACTTACATAGTTTCAACATCACTTCTAAGATATGTAAGCTAAGTTTAAGCTACTGGACTCATATTTAAATTTTAGACTCTCTAATAGGTCAGTAAACCATGAACGAATTTTGACTTGCGAATATAGTTTTCTGAAGGAAAATGACGCATATAAAACGATGCGAACATTAAAAACGCGGACAAGTAACTCAATTACCGAGAAATGCACAGTTCAAATTGCTCAACTTATACGCAAATTTAAAACGCCCCGGTTTCGCGCTGCACCGAATGATGTCATCCGGCACCAATCAGAGGCGGGCATGGGTTTCCTTGACGTCCGTCAAATGTCTACTCTTCATATATGAGAACAATACTAAAGTCGAAATTATATCTTTTGAATTCAAGACTAGAATCTCATTCATATGTTAGCTGTAATAAACAAGCAACAACTCCACATTGAAATACGTTTTATTTTAACAAACATCAGAGGAAAATGAGAGAAGATTGCGATATGACTACCGCAGTACATCAACCGCGCCAGTTTCCCGCCATTTGGGTGCGTTTGAAATGTCTTGCAGTTTTTGGATTTTTCAAAAGCGGTTTTCTCCGCGATTTTGGCTCCATGAAAATGCAGAAAAATCACCACGTTATCTACTCACATAGTACTTTCGGAATATTCAATAAAATAAACAAGGTGTAGTAACCCATTGTCTTACACAAATGCAGTTGGTCTCAAGATCTACCAGATAAATTTCCAAAAACTTCTTCCTATTTTTTAATGTTATTTTCTAACTACAAACGAGAGGGTTTTCTATAATTACTCTTCAAGGAAAAAAATTAATTACACTTTATGTGAAATTTTTCTAAATTTCTTTCATGGACTGACGTAAATTTCAGTTTTTTGAATATGCAAAAATCCTATCGTCTAAAACCAAAAGAAAGTTCAAGGAATCAATCAAACAAAAATTGTTGAATATTTATTCAGTAGAAGTTGAAAAAAGTGTACCTGGACTCATGGCTCTCCTCAACCGGTGCCACTAAAAAATCATTTGATGTCAAAAATTGAAAATCTCCAGTCAAAGAATACCCACTAATTTTAGGCATGATCCAATATTACTCAAAGTAATTGTCTATTTTCATTTGACAGTCATTTTTTGTGTTAGAGCTGTACCTGTACAAGCACTCAATGCTGAGGGAAAAAACATCAGCTTCTTAAATGAACAGAATTATCTCATGCAAGGTTCCAAACGCCACAATACTCCTCCCAAACCAATCCCAATCCCAATAGTATTGAATTTCTCAACCAAAGGATTAAGAGTAGCCTGCAGTAATATCTCGGTTTTTAATACTCCCAAAAATCTCGCTTAGTCATGAGGCCTTTTGATTGTGAAAGTATAACCAGGGAGAGATCAACATTGTAAACAAGCTTTGTTGACATGTCTTCATTTTTTTTTTTTTTTCCTATTGAAAATGTTTCTTTTTTGTGTCATATAGGCGTCCCAGGAGCTCCTGTTCCAATTTCCAGTGAGAAAAACATTTTTGAATACATTGATTTCCCGTACAAATTACCAGAAGAGAGGAACTAGAGTGGATCCCACAGTTAAGCAAATACTAGTATTCTCCACTCACGGTGCCCCTGAACTCACTTTAAATGCGACTTTGTTGTACATCAAAAATTCAAGTTGGAGGTTGTAGTGGGGTACTCCCTGATGGGTTTTTGGGCAATTTCGAAATAGGTTGTCGGAGCTCCTCGAAAAATAATCGCATTTTTGTGGTTTTTTAGGGGTAAAATAGCAAAATTGGCCTCCGGGCGACAAATTAAACCCCCTCTCCCTCATCCTTGCCTTGACCGATCTGAATTTTTAGTATGTTTTTACCTGGTATAAGATGGGACTTTTCTGAAATTTTCATGCCCATACAAATTTTTTTGCTCCCGCGGCAGCGTTGCCAAGTTGCGGACTCCAAAATATCGAATTTAATGATAAAATGAAGGTTTCGGAGTGTGATTTCCATTCAAAATCAAAAATTCAAATTGTAAGTTGTAGTAGGGTACTGCCTGATGGGGTTTTGGCCAATTTCGAAGTAGAGTGTTTGAGATTTTTGAAAAATAATCGAATTTTTGCGGTTTTTTAAGGGTAAAATAGCACACTGAGCACGGGGCGGCAAGTTGAACCTTTTCTCTCTCATCCTTGCCGTGACCGATCTGAACTTTTAGTATGTATTAACCTGGTATAAGATGTGACTTTTCTGAAATTTTCATGCCCATACAAAATTTTTTGCCCCCCGCGGCAGCGTTGCCAATTTGCGGACTCAAAAATATCGAATTTGATGATAAAATGAAGGTTTCGAGGTGTGATTTCCTCCAAAATTTCACGAAAAATGTGCAATCTGAGAGTTTTCGATAAGAAAAGGCATATTTGAACAATTTAGAGTTGCAGTGTTGCCAGCTTTTGATTTAAAATTCGTCAAAATGACCCAAATCGCGTTGCAACCTCGAGCGCTGGATTTTTATTTCGTTCAGAATTGGTTATTACGGTTCTTCTGTACTCTATGCATTTAGGTACCATGAAAATTATGCCATTACTTACTTGATGGGTGCAGCTAACTCAAAAAGAGAGGCCGGATAAAGCGATGAGTCGGGGGAAAACGAGCGGTTCGGGTTGACAGAAAGTTCTTAAATCTACTCCATCACCAGAAAGTAGAATTTGAGAACTTTCTCCCACCCCCCAAACCTTATCCCTGTTGCAGTCAATCCTTTGAACATCTGATCTGAAATTTTGCCCCCGAATTTTTACCAAAAACATGAAAAATAAAAACACGTTTTTGTGCAAAAACACATCATGTTTTTGGTAAAAATTCGGGGGCAAAATTTCAGATCAGATGTTCAAAGGATTGACTGCAACAGGGATAAGGTTTGGGGGGTGGGAGAAAGTTCTCAAATTCTACTTTCTGGTGATGGAGTAGATTTAAGAACTTTCTGTCAACCCGAACCGCTCGTTTTCCCCCGACTCATCGCTTTATCCGGCCTCTCTTTTTGAGTTAGCTGCACCCATCAAGTAAGTAATGGCATAATTTTCATGGTACCTAAATGCATAGAGTACAGAAGAACCGTAATAACCAATTCTGAACGAAATAAAAATCCAGCGCTCGAGGTTGCAACGCGATTTGGGTCATTTTGACGAATTTTAAATCAAAAGCTGGCAACACTGCAACTCTAAATTGTTCAAATATGCCTTTTCTTATCGAAAACTCTCAGATTGCACATTTTTCGTGAAATTTTGGAGGAAATCACACCTCGAAACCTTCATTTTATCATCAAATTCGATATTTTTGAGTCCGCAAATTGGCAACGCTGCCGCGGGGGGCAAAAAATTTTGTATGGGCATGAAAATTTCAGAAAAGTCACATCTTATACCAGGTTAATACATACTAAAAGTTCAGATCGGTCACGGCAAGGATGAGAGAGAAAAGGTTCAACTTGCCGCCCCGTGCTCAGTGTGCTATTTTACCCTTAAAAAACCGCAAAAATTCGATTATTTTTCAAAAATCTCAAACACTCTACTTCGAAATTGGCCAAAACCCCATCAGGCAGTACCCTACTACAACTTACAATTTGAATTTTTGATTTTGAATGGAAATCACACTCCGAAACCTTCATTTTATCATTAAATTCGATATTTTGGAGTCCGCAACTTGGCAACGCTGCCGCGGGAGCAAAAAAATTTGTATGGGCATGAAAATTTCAGAAAAGTCCCATCTTATACCAGGTAAAAACATACTAAAAATTCAGATCGGTCAAGGCAAGGATGAGGGAGAGGGGGTTTAATTTGTCGCCCGGAGGCCAATTTTGCTATTTTACCCCTAAAAAACCACAAAAATGCGATTATTTTTCGAGGAGCTCCAACAACCTATTTCGAAATTGCCCAAAAACCCATCAGGGAGTACCCCACTACAACCTCCAACTTGAATTTTTGATGTACAACAAAGTCGCATTTAAAGTGAGTTCAGGGGCACCGTGCACTACTTATGTAATTTTGAAAAATTATTTGTTTGTTTATTTGTACTCTCGATAATCATCGCATATGAGTCACTCAGGCTTATTGTCTGATCTATATTCTCAGGTATTAGTCTAGAAATTGCAGAATTTCTTATATGACGTACAATGTACTCCTACCCCTCCTCATCCTCTTTAAATTATCTTCATGGAGAATGTAAGAGCCGAGATGCATGAATGCATACTAATTACCTATTTAGTACAGACCGAAAAAATGTAAAAGAATGTCGAAAAAAGTCTTTCACCAAAATTTTTTCATGAGCCCTGTATTAATCGTATTGAAATCCTCCTCCTCCCCTCTAAATATGAGATATGCCCCACATGTGGAGAAATATATGGCAACTAAGTAAACGGATGTACTTTTTGTTCTAACAGCCTCTGCTTTCGTCTCCAATAGCTTCTGAGGCTGTTAATTTCTGTGTTTTTATTATTTTGTTAAATCATATTTCATTTTTATAAATCAAATAAATTGTGTTCGTTTTTGTAAAAGTAAATAAAATATTATGATTTCTTTTTATTTTATCCATTACTCTACAATGCTATTACTGTGCACCTGACCATGGGATTGTCACAGATAAAATCCCAGCAGTGTCCCACATAGGATCTGTTAGCACACAGTATGAAGACAAATGAAAAGTAGAAGTTATGGACAAATTGGGATTTTCAGTGGCCTCGGCAAACGTTCTCATTAACAACACATTAAAAACGTAATATTTAGCAAAAAATATAATTAATAAACATATCAATAAATAAAAAGGTCTTTTATAAAAATTCACTTAAAATCATCAGGCACTGAAAGAGGAAAAACCAACATGTACAGATGTGCGTGGTAAATAGAAGAAAAAAAAATTCCGCTCCAATTCAGATAATATTAAAATCTCCATTAAAATGATAGGAAACCGCACTTCAATAATCCCACTCAAGCTCTGACTGGTAATTCTTGAAACATCCGAATTCGTTTGCCAAATTGTTTCGATGCTTCGGGATGAATTTACATTTTTTGACGGCAAGAAGACGATTTGCTAATTTCTCCATGACAAGACCTGTAGATCACCAAACAATTAATAAGCATATTTAAATGACAGAACACAAAGAAAAGGGCAACTTTGATGAATAAAAATTATAATAGGCTTCTAAAAAATAATACATTAACTACTTACTTTTTTTATCGCTTCATTAGACAGTGCAAGTAAAAAAATTTAGGTCACTGTAATTATACAAAATTTTTCATCATGACATCTCAAGGGAAAATGTCAAAAATGCTCATAACAGAGGTAATGAAAATTGTGGTTGAAACCACGAGCTATACCCGTTAAGTTTACTCATCATGCTAGCAGTATTGTCTAAGGTGGGAAATAGACCCTAATAACTTGAGTTTATTATGCAACAAAGGAACTAAGATTTTACCAGGGTGAGAGAATGAAAAAATACTCTGGAGGTGGTTTGTTACCCTTCAATGTGTTCAAAGAAATATTTTCATGATAGAGAAAAAAGTTCAAACTGACCATTTAATACAATTTTTTTGAGCTGACACTATCTTTTCAATGCTTCTGCAAGGCGGTTTGGATGACTTGCTCAATAGATGGGGTACAAAATTGCTTTCCCACTAAGACAACATGGCCAATATTTGTATAATCTTTATTATGAATACGTACACTGAAACTAAATGTAGTGAGACAGGAGACTGCACAGTGCTGATGGATCAAATTAAACCCAAAATACACCCAAAGTTGCCTTTCTGATTGGATGTAACTAGCGTCACTCCAAACAACAAAACTTTGTGAGAAAAAAGTTTGTTTAGATGGGCTAATTCTCTCTATCATGAAAAATCCAGTTCATTATCAACCTTAACACATGAGGGCTAACAAACTAATTTTTGCTTAAATATTTGAGATTCAGTCTCTAGATCAGTGTTTGCCAGATCAAGCTGTTCTTGTTCAGTTTCTCTATCGTTGACTCACAGCATATATTTCCCTTTTAAAATTGAATTTTCTTTCCTTTTCCCTTACTGCATCTGATTTCAACGTACATACTTTTTTCCAAAGACGCAGATGAAAAAATTCTTTATGATAAGGCTCCTCTCCACCTATTGCAAGTGCTGACAAAATAAGGCTAGTTTTCAAAGAGAAGATAAAAACAATTGTTTACCTGTGCACAAGATTAATTTGTCTTTTGCTAGGAATTTGGCAGTTAGAGACACTTTAGTCAGACAATCTTCAGAGAGAAAAGGAGGGTCAAAAATTACTAGGTCAAATTTTGAAGCAAGATTTCTATGGACATCCAAAGGCGCTTTATAGTCATAAAATACAAAGCTTGACCCATACACCGCAAATTTCTTGTCATATTCAAACAAAACCACTGTAAAAGAGATCAAGTTTAGATTCAGATTTGAAAAATAGAGGCAAGAATGTAATGTAAGTAGTGTCAAACACAAGCCAGTTTTTTTTTTCTTCTATACATGACCACAGTTATATAAGTGGGAGTTCCAGTGTCCCCACTTTGTCTTACGCTGTAAAAACAATAAGGGCTAGTTTTTAATTTTTTTTCTTGTTAAGATTTTTTTAAGTGAAAACAAAAACTTGATTAACTTTCAAATTCACATATCTTGTACCTTGAAAAATCCAGAGGATTTCCTCAAGGATACAAGTATGTAATATACTCCATATACTCTCACAAACTTAAGAGGAAGAATGTTGCCTTTACAGAGGAAAAAAAAAGAGATAACACATAAAGTGAATTTGGCTGCTTGTAATGCAGTAGGACTGATTCCAGATAAAACGATCTTACTTGGTTTCTCTCTGTTCAGCTATCAGTTCAATTGAAGCATAGAGAAAAAAAAGGAAGTGTTTGCAACTTGAGGTTGGTTTACCCTGTGACGTAGGTCGGTACAACCTGGCCAGCAAAATCCGGAATCTGAAGTATGAAAAATGGACTATAAAGTCGCATTTTTTTGCTTAAATCAATTCATGATATAATTTTGAACATTATTTATAGAATGCTTTTTCCCATAAATTACACCATTTCCAAGAAAATTGATGATAAAAGTCATTGTGCCGACCCACGTCATCAAAAAAATTCCAAGATGCCCAAAATGCAAACACCTCCTTTTTTTTCTCTATGAAATTGAGGAGCAAAAGTCCATAAGGAATAATAGAGACGTACATACGTTTAAATGGACATAAGTTTGATCGTCTCTTTTCTACAATCCATGAGCCCTGACTTTAAAATTAAAGATAACTGAAATACCTTCTACGCCTGCAGGAGCAAGAGCCTTGATTTTAGGAAATAAGGATGGGCATGATATCAAGGCAATCTTTCCATCTGGTCCAACGGTGTGGATTGCCTCTTGTGCGAGCACCTCTATTGTATCCTCATCATACCAGAACTGACTCAGTTGCTGTGAACAGTGAAAAACATCTAGATTATTCATTTGTTTTCATTACTAGCCAGGCGTCCTGATTGCAATGGTAAATTTGAACCTAATCAAATGAAACCTGATAAGTCTTAATAGATTGCTGGAGCTATTTAAGGGGTACAATAGATAAAGAGCCAAGAAAATTGTTTAAACTATTAGAAAGATGATTACCTAAAGTTAAAATTACACTGATATTTGGGACATAACAGGGCTTTAAACTCGAATACTACAGACAGGAATTTAAGTGATTTGTCCACTCGTCAAGTTATGGTCTGGCAGGTTTTCCATCAATTACATCAATTATGTGAACAGGCAGGAAAAGCTTTGAGACTTAAGCTGATAAAAAATGAATAAAAAAACCCTACCAAAAAGATTTTCCAAAATCAGATTTTTCATTTTCCCGGAAGGTTGGTTTTCGTAGTGTCTAGTATATATTTTCGTAATATATTATTCTGAATAAATAAGTATTTATCGATCCATCTATCTTGTTAAATACTTCATAATCCAATTTTCGCAAAATGTAACTTGGCAAGATTCTTGGAAATGTGACACTCCAAGATTTTAGCAACTTTGATAAGTAATTCTGTAGCATTCTAAAATTCCTTTTCAGTGGAAGAGTGTTTTGAGAGCTTGGAGGATCCTTTCTCTCACTGGAGTACGAGCCTCCTAATACTGCAGGTGCGTACAGTAGATGGATCTAAAATATGGCTCAATACCTCGTACAAATTCCACCATTATTTTAGACATTTGCTACTGAAGGTATCATTAAACTAAGAATTACCTTTGCTGAAGACAATATTTTTTTAGAGGGAAGATAAATGTGATAAGGACTTACCCAATCTTCATCAAAGTCAAAACTTCCGGATGGGTTCTCCCCGTCAATAAGCTGTTCGTTAAGTTTTCTGTCCTTCTCTGCTTTGTCATCATAAAATTCTTGGAGTGCTTTTAAGGTATCTGTGGAGAGTTTTGGGAAATCATCTTCGCCGTCAGACATTTTGAGGTACTAATGTTGAGTGGAACAATGTGACGACAGATTCATACCAGTCATGAAGGGAGAAGACGAAATGAGATACAAAAAGTCCGTTCGAAGTACCTGCCTCTAATAATGAGGAAATATTTTGATAAATTTAAAGATAAAAAAGAAAGTAATGTGGGAATTTATGTCAAAACTTTGCAGCGTTAATTGTCAATCTTACATACAAATGTATCAACAAACACTCTTACACATGTGCTAAATTTCGACGGAATTCACAACCCTGAATTTATTAGAAACCACGAAAAAGAGTTATATTTATTATCACTTAACACAATGAATAATTAATAATTAATGAAGACAGTCAAGATCTAAAATCGGCATTTCTTTCGGAGGGTCAAGAATCCGCAGCATTTGTTTGTTTACTTTACCTTATGACAACATAACCTCCAAGGCTCCAAAGTTGACCTGACTAGAATGCCTCTGCCTTTTTTTTTTCAAATTGTTTCAAATTGTTCTCTCCGGTCAATCAAGGAGTGATTAATTGACATGGAGATCTTCTGTTGATTTTCTGACGAAATTTCCAGTATTTCATGTATTGATCATAGGTATGACTTCAGTATCAAATTATCAATCATTCATTTCTTTATCACATTGCCTGCATTAGGTATGTACTTACGTTATGATAAGCATCTGACTAATCACCCAACGCTTGATATCTGTCATGTTCTTGTGTTATTTAAGATGAACAGCATTATTTTTCATCTTACTCACCGCAAATTTTAATTCTCCTCACGAGTTAGTTCTAATGTCAAGTGCTTCAGTGTCCTTTTCCCGATCTTTCCCAGCTGTTGTTATCATCCAGGGAGTGGGACACAGTGCAGAGTGTCACCCCCTATAGTTATTACTTCCAAGTTCAACCAAGTTTTCAGAAAGAGAGGATCCTCAAAGCAGTCCTTTTGTTTTGTGGAATACTGTGAGTTGCTCCAGGATAAGATCGTGAGGAGCTCAAGTATATCCTGAACGACTTGCCAGAGCGAGAGAGCGATGATCTAGAGCTTGCTCATTGTGTAACGAGCCATAAGTGAATTAATCTTAATCAGTATCATTCAGCAAGTTAAGAAACTTGTCATCTGCTATGCTTGGAAAGAGCTCAGTATGTGGAAAACCTACCATTTGAGAAAGCGACTGATTATCTTTCTGACAGTCCGTTTCTGAAGTTTCGCCGCAGTAGATAATTTCAGTAACAGCATTATTAAATCAGAATCACAGTGCCCTTTGAAACTTTATAATGTGTTATCCTGCTAGTAAACTAACATCAAATGAAGCATTAATTCAAATGTCTACCATTTTGTTTCTGCGGTGTGACAGTGCTAAGGAAGTCAACTGAATGCACAGATCAGTCATAGCAAAATCTGCGTACCTGACAGATATTTTTGCATAACACTGACCCTTGTGCAGTTTATCATCTTCCTTAGCATAGCTTAATGTACTCACAAAAGAAGTCATATTTTTGGGTTCGCGCCCTCTGTCCTGAAACGCCTAACTTGCTTACTCATGTGCAAGATTTATCTATGAATGGTAAAATGTATGTTTCATTCTTCATTGGCTCCCTCAATGGCACTTTGGATGGGATCCAGCAGATCCACCATTTTAAATTACATTGACATTTCAAATATTCCTAAAAGCAAAAATAACAGATACTGTGCTTCTTCGTAGAACAGCAGTTGAGATAGCACTTTTGACTATTGCTGATATTAGGCAGGTTTGACTTTAGTCTCAACATACAATGAGCAAGCTTTGAGGCGGTGATTTATTGAGTCTTTTATACTGAAGTAAGTGGGTTAGTGGAAAAGATAAATATTCCATCATACTTTAAAGTTAACAAATTAAGTTTCTACTAGCTTTTGAAAGGATGTATAGTGAAAACCGTGCATTTTAATATGCTCCTCCCTGCCCTCTCGTTTAGAGTTTAATTTAAACTGAGACTTAAATTATTCCAATAATGTATGAAGAAATTTAACAATTAGTTCATCAAGTTTGCCTGCCTAGCCTCCCTGTGATATAATTATTCTTTTTCCCATTTTTTCCAGTTTCCTATCAAAAATGAGTTCATCACGCAGTTCTTCCCCATCAAAAATAGTCCGAATCAGCTACACAGATTCAACAAACGATCTCCAAATTCATCCTGAAAATAACATCTACAAGCTTAATCCTGATACATTAAGTCGACTGATCATAGGTAAAAAGTTGAAGGATTTAATTGTGCACAGTCGGCAAGACGTGTCCGAAACATGGTCGGACGTTGCATCCAGCAGCTCAGAAGACTCAGCTGATGAAAGTGAACAGAGATCATCCTCTCACCCAGAACAGAACGGTTCACAGCCTTCAGATAATCCAGAATCCTCTTCAAGTAATAACCAATGTACTGACAATCTAGAAAATTCAGGAACAAAAACATGTTCAGAAACAGTCCGAACTGATAGTGTCAGTGTTAGCAATAAGGAAGACATAAGCTCAGTTAATTTGAATAATTTAAATGTATCAAAATCAGAAGTCTTCATAACAGTGCCCCTAAACTCAGAATCTGCTGAGAGATCAAGTAGAGATAGCAGTTTTGTGCATAATCTTTCTCAAAAAAAGAAAGTACCCTTCAAGATTGACAATAACCTGCCTGATAATGAACATCAGAATGTTCTAGGGTTTGAAAATGAAACTGACTTTAAAAAACACAGAGGGTTTAACAAAGAAAAAGAATTGTCTAATAGGGAGAAATCTTCTCTTGAAAGAAAGTCGCATCAGGTTGATAGAAAAAAGAAATTAAGATCCCAGAGGAAGAGAGATCAATCTCGCTTGCAGCTAAAAGTAGATAAAACTAATACATTGGGAAATGACACTGGTGTAGCTTCTGATATTAATAAGTGCTTTTCGCGAGCAACTACTAATTCAAAACATTTTTTGGTACCTTATGGTAGTACCGAAGAAAGTTGCTCAGATGATGAAGGGAATTCTGGCAAAGCTGTGCTAAATCACTTAAGAAGCAATCCTGAAGCAGTTAGTCCTAGCACTCCTCTGGCCAATATTTTGGTTTTTCCTTTAAAGATGGAGCAAAACACATTTGATGACAGCAATTGGATAAAATGTGTGGGTAAGTAATCTCTAACGTTTAAATGCTCAGTTAAATGCTCACCTTTCCCCATGTTCAAAAGTTTTCCAGGGTCTGGAAAAGGCCAACTGTCAGATGAACCATTCGTATTCATGACCTAAGTCCATTTTGTTATACTTTATGCATCCTGAACTTTTAAATTTTAAGTTTCTCAAAACTTTTTCTTACCAAAGTTGGATTTTTCATATCTAACGTCTCCATTTTCAAGGACCCCCCCCCCCCTGGAAAACTCTTATTCTTCGGAGAGTTTCATTTCCTTTTACTTCAAAAATTCTGCTAGTGAAACCGTTTCCACACCCCAAAATATAATCGGATTTCTAAAATACTTGGAAACATACTTGTAGATTCTGAGTTAAGCCTTGGAAATTGGTTCTTCTGCTCTTTTTCTTGAAATTCTTGTTGAAAATCACCCTCATATTTCTTATCTATTTTAATGGCAGTGCCTGTGAGTTGATTGCTGACTAAGTCTCTTGCTATGGCCGCAAGGTAAGGTAAAACATAGTCCTATGCATGTAGTATGTAATGTATCAACTTTTGATGGCTTTTCATGCTATCGTAAGTCTAAAAAATCAGCTCTCTAGAGCTCTGGTTTTTTCAAGTAAAAAGTTTCAGCTCACTAGTTTCAGATAAAATCTCTCTCTGGAGGAAAACATGGCACTTATACCAACCTCTGCACCTTCAATTAGATTGTTCTATCACTCAACTGTTTTTCAGTTATGTTTTTATTAATTGCAGGTGAGGCAGACACGCTGAAATTGTTCGAGACCTTGACTCCAATACTGTCTAATGCGGGGAAAGTGAAACAGTGCCTCACAGATGCATCATCGCCTGCGGCTTTTATTCAATTTGAAAACAGGTATTTTTTCGTCAGCCATACATATGGCTCTGTGTGGCCTCTTTGTATGTATATGGTTGTCCTTCATTGTGATTTGCTTAAAGAAGATGTGAGGGTAAGCCAACTGATCAGCAGATATCGGCAAGAAACTGAAACGAACAGACATTATGAATTTAGATCTTATTAATAGAATCTCCTTCAAAAAAATTCTTGTCATAATTTACTAAATATTGATGGTTGAAGTTTCTTAAAAGTATTTTAAGTTTCTTTGTTGTTTTCTCAAACTGTCTCCCAAGTAAGGCTTTAGTTCTCTTAATTGACTACGGGACGGAAAGAATTTTGAATTCTCGAATTTTTGCGATTCCCAAAGAAAGAATCCTTTAGTTTTCTACTTTGAAAGTTTTAAAAAAGTGACCGTGAATAAGAAGAAATATCAAAAAATTCAACATTCTGCCCGAATATGTTAAAAACAGTTTAAAGCATGCCAAATTTTCTCTGCTTTTTTGAAGAAATCCTTAGAGCTATTTTCTGCATCTTTACTTGAAACTTAATTTTTTCTAATTTTAGTTTTTTTCTCCTTTTTAGCGATAGTATGCATAAATTACTTAACGCACACAATAAAGCTGTTAATGTTGGTGAAAAGCCAGGGATGAAGCTCATTAAAATAGGTCAGTAAAATTACAGGCACTTCCATGGTTGTTGTCCTCTTATGTCCGACGAAACATTTTTATCAGGGGTTAATCCTCTCTGTCATTTTTTTACTTAAGCAGAAAGCTAATAGATATTATGGAATCGTTTCCTCTGAGTCGAAAGAATTCTAACTTTTTAGATGTAATCCTCTCAAAACTCAAGTTATTGCCAAGTATGTATAGTTATTTCAAAAACTCCTCAACGGTACTGCTTGCTCCTTTAGTCTCAGGTCTCAAGTTTTTTTTTATCTCTCTGATTGCTCTATCGTACTTGCATGGAAAATATTTTCCCTCCTCTTTTCTCTGTAGTGTGAAGATAATCAAACTTGTTATTTTTTCTCCCTTCTACAAATCCTAATTTTCTTGTACAAAATCATAGATTCTGTCGCAGAAATGAGTAGCCTCTCACAACTGGCTTGCATGGAAGTTTGGATTATCTCAGCCATCTCTTATCCCTTTGTTGTAATTTTATCATATCTCAAAATTAATGAGCGCATTGATAATTGATAAATTTTAACTTCAGACGGAGGCTGGTATCAAGAGCCAAACTCTGCCACCTACCATGCAGGTCACCAAGTACTATTGCTGCAACATTAATTGAATTTATGCTCAGATAACCGTTTTAATTATGCGTTACCGTTATTAATTTATGCGTCTACAGAAAAAGGGACTCTTAGTAGTGCAGAAAAATTCAGAATTAAGATTTCTCTTGAAGCAATGACCTTTTAAAACCTTTTTCAAAAACTCTTAAAAATCTGTTAAAATGTTCGTATTAGGAAACTATTTTTGGCTATTTTTTTAAGTCAAATTTACAAGAAGTAAAAGAACCCTGCACAGAGCATGGGGTCAGCGGCTCTCTATGAAAGTCGATGAAACTTTAATAGATTGATATAAAGTTTATAATTAAAAGAAAGCCAAAAAATTAGCTCACTTTTGCGAGTAGAAGCAGAGATATTCGCGGTTGAACCCGGACTATTTTCTGTTTGGCGAAGGTAAATTCTCCGTGTTGCCTTACCTTGCTTGAGCACTTCGGCCAGGAAACCCCCTCTCCCCACCAGGTAACTACGATGTCGCATTGTTTACACTCACTCCTTTCATTAGGACGCTCCGTTCGGGCTGTGTGATATGGAGTTCCCTGCTTTTCGCACCTCTCTCATGCCGGCACCGCCGGCCGGTTTAATCTGAAATGTAGTTGCTGAAACAGAATTGACAGATGCGGGGAGAGGAAGGGAGCTCGGCATTCGCACCAGCCGAGCGCAGAAGCACCTATCTTCACGTGAGTGATGTAAGGTCTGATCAAGAATGCCGAACAACGAGAGAAGAGGGGACTCGGAATTATTCCGCCATTCTGCGGCATGATAGAAAATAGTCCGGATTCAATTGCGAATATCTCGGCTTCTACTCGCAAAAGTGAGCTAATTTTTTTGGCTTTCCCTTAATTATGAACTTTATATCAATCTATTAAAGTTTCATCAACTTTCATAGAGAGCTGCTGACCCCATGCTCTGTGCGGGGTTTTTTAAGGGAAAAAATGTTTTAAAAAACTCTTAAAATATCACTGTAGTTTTTTAACATTTTTCTTAAACATTTTTAGTGTTGCAATACTACAGTTGATATTTTAAGAGTTTTTTAAACATTTTTTCTTAAATTTTACTTCAAAAATAGCCAAAAAGAGTTTCCTAATATGTGCAAACATTTTGACATTTTTTTAAGAGTTATCTTTTTGAAATTTAAGGGTTTTTTAAAAGTTTTTTTAAACATCGTTGCTACTACCACCATTGGCTACCATCGCCTGGAGAAGTGTACAGGTGCATAGCTAAGACTTTGCCTCAGATTTCCAGTCTCTTTCTCCATCAGCAGCCACACATTAATTTTAATCTTCGCTTTTTTTTTGGACAGATCTACTCGGTGGATCCTCTGGACATTTCAGGGGCGAATGTAGTGCTTTAATGAGTGATAAGCGAAAATTCATGGAAATGATTACCTTGTCTGTCAATTCAATGGTAGCCGAGTTGAACTCTTCAACAGCCAAGTCCAGGCGAATGGCGCTCGTAACAAGCATAAAAAAAGCCATCAAAACGGAGTATACCAATTGTGCGGTTTTTGACTTTGGATCTCGAGTATCGGGCCTTGCCTCTGTGAACAGCGATTTTGATTTTTTTGTGGATCTAAGTAAGTGGCATGCTACTGACTTCTTTTGAAGTTAGTATATTCCTTACAATCCCATAAACTCTGTGACTTCACAAATTTTCATTTCATGCCTGAGTCTTCCGTAGAGATCTCCTCAGCTAATTTCCAAGATTTTCATGTATCGGAAAGTTATTTTCTTATCCAGACTTTTCATTATCATGAAGCACACCGTTTAGAGCGCATAGCTCCCTTGATGGGTTATGTTGTGTAACAGCCATGAAGAATCAACCAGTATGCTATAAGTATCTTTACCATGGAACGTACTCAGTGCAACAGTGATGCAGTGTGCTTGATGTAGATATCGTATACCTTTGAAATTTTTACATGTATCATGGAAGGTTTAAAAATGACAAGCCCAACTAAAAGGTCTAAAAAATTTGTTTGAATCTAAATTTGACATCCAGCTAGAGAAGGGGCTCAGTTGAAAGAATTGCTCAGCTGTATATTTTGCCGTCACCTAGAAATTTCGCCATTTTAGCTCATTTGCATCTAAATTCAGCCTAATGTCCATTTTTGTAGCATGATCAAACCACCAACTATAATGAGACTATATAAGAAAATCTTCCTGTTTTTTGTTGTTAACAGCTGGGCAGATGTACTGGGGCTCTGATGGATACTATGACGAAATAAATTCTAAAAAGGAAACTTGTAAGCACATTTTTAAAATTAAGAAAATTCTGAGGAATAATCAAGAGTTTACCGACATTAAAGCAATTCCAACTGCTCGTGTGCCTATCCTGAAGATTACCCATGTACCAACAGATTCTCATTGCGACTTATCATTCAAGAATGGTCTTTGTGTTGAAAATACAAAACTTATATGGTATGTATTTACTCTTTACTGTTTAAGAAGTAGCGGGCAGGGGTACAGAAAATGCTAAAGCTCACAAGCCTCAGCTCGCGGATGGCGTGAGGATATCTGTGAGTTCGTAAGGGAATTTTTCGATGGAAAAGGTTTTCCTTCCTCAATATTCTTAGCAAGGAATGAGAAAAAATATTGCTAATTTTTTAATATTTTTGCTCTTATTCTAACATTTCTGTAAAATAAGAACATTTTGAGGCTGATACTGCTACTAATTTTTAACTTAAAGAACATTCTAGACCTTTGCTAACTCATAGTCATACTGTCTAAAATCTTGATAACTGAAAAGCTCTTCTTTATAACAGACAGCTTTATATAGACCACTGGGCAGAGTAAGAATTCAAGTGTCACAAAACATCTGCTTCCATCAAAATTTGATGCAAAAATTGTTGAAAATCTCCAAAATCAATGTGTAAATGAGACATCAGTGTTTATAGATTGCATCACAATCACCCAATTCAATCTTCCTTTCTGAGGAGAAAACTAAAATGAAATTAGGTCAAAGCACCCATCAAATACCAACTCATTCTCTTGCTAATAGTGATTTTCTTGCTAATAGTGATTTTTGGATTCCATAAGAATTTTCTCTCAGAAATCAGATGCCTTGTATTTGTTAACATATCAAGAAAAATCCAAAACCCAAGCAAATAAAAAAGGAATGGCTTTTCAGTCTTCACTGTCTAAAAGTTTTGGATCAACCATGGATTTTTGGGAGTTCAAGTTGTATAATCTAATAAGTTTTCTTTGAGATTATTCTTTTACCATGTTTGAGATTTTTTTCCTTTTTTTTCTTTGCTTTAGTAAGTACCTAAATATGAATTTCAAAATAAGATGGGTCATAGTTGCCGTGAAGTATTGGGCTCAGGTTTGCGCCCTCGCATCATCTGTTAATTTTACAAATTATGCCTTGACATGGATGGTTCTGTTCTACCTGATGACAAAAAAACTGATTCCACCCGTCTCATGTATGATGGACCTGCAAAGCAAAGATCAACCCTTGATCCAAGGTATTTTATTGCTTCTCTAGAATTAATATGTAATCTGCAATGTCAAATTATTTTTAGAGTTATCCAATTCTCATGTCAAACGTTACAGGAGGAGACAGTGAATTTAACAAAGGAGTCTATGATGTGAAAAAGAAAGAAAAATCAAAATACTAAACAACAAACACCAAAACATAAAATAAATCAGGAGCAAAAATTATTTCTTCTAAGAACAATCTAACACAGAAAAATATTGGAGAATAAGCCATACACATAATAATTGAATGGTCATCAAGGGGGAATGTAGATTAGAGCCTCTGCAGTATGAAAGAGAAATAAAAAAATTGAATTCTACTGTTCTAAATAATATACGCTACTTCATTTCAGTGAACTCAAGGTGTGAAGGGTTACAAATGTACAGGAATAACCACAATGAAACTACAGAAAACACTATGATTTGTGAGAAAAATTTCAATAATCTAGGGAATTTTGTATTTTACGGTAATGACAGATGAAAATTCCAGGCTTGTCTCCCTAAGTGGTTTAAATACTTTACTTATTTTGATATTTTTTATCTTCCGGAAAATGCAGACAAAATTTAAGAAATTGGGAAAGTATTGTGAACTCCAACCTAGAATAATTTTGTAAGAAAAGCAACCAGGGTGTCTTATAGTCCGAGAGCCAGACGACTTTGAGTGACAAACTCGGGATACATGTTTTGACCCCCTAAATCGATAGCCTTGCATGCACTGAAACGGAAAATTTTTGTCTGCCGCCCTCTAGCCTGTGCCATCACCCTCATCTAGGCCCTCAAAGTGGTCCAAAAAACACCATCTGGTGACAAACTCCTGACGCT